>LOJH01004816.1:0-17068 GCA_001685095.1 Ellobius talpinus
CGTTTTATTAAAATACAAGTGACAAATCTTTACAAAGTACAAGACCATTGTCCCCCAGCAGGTTACCTTCCCCATGCTGGACTCTACCCTCAAGACTCAAGACAAATAAACCCTTCCAAGTCTGTAAACTGCTTTCGCCAGGTATTCGGTTGCAGCTATAAGAAAAGTAACTGATTCAGGTTCCATCCCAATCTGTGCTGAATGGAGCTTTGTGATGGATGCCCTGGCTTTGCCACTGACCAGTTTAAGACCAGGAAAAATACAGGGAGCTTCAAATCTATTTCTTCATCATCAGGGCAGCATTGAGGACACCAAGGCAGACACAGCCCCAGTCGACAGCAGCTCTCCCTGGTGTTCTTATCATTTGAACCCCAACCTTGCTTGAAGAAGCAGAGGTTCTGGCTAAGCTGCCGAACCCAGAAGTCTGTAGATGTGGCATCTCCAAAAGCAGCTGCTCTCCTTCTACATAGGAATGAAGGTAATGGGCACATGCCTCTTGTTCTTTGTACCTGGGGTGCAGATGCTGTCCCTGGGGCAAGCAGCTATTGTTCTAGCAGGAAGACAGAAGCCTCCTGCTCAGGACACTGCAGTCTTGGATTCCTGGTGAATTTAAAGCAACTGTGCAGCCAGCTCCAGGCCACAGATCTGGACTCTCAGTCACTTGAGGAAAATAAAACCCTTATTTGATTAAACCGTCCCTCTTGGGTCTCTCTGAACTGAGAATTAGCACACAGCTGCACAAACACACAGAGCCAGACAAGCACAGAGATTGCCAGTTTTACGGTCAAGGTGATGGCTGCAGGGAGATGTTCCAGTTCACCTACGGAGATTGCTGGGGGAGTGACACAGATTTTACTGGAACCCAAGGGCACATGTTTCCAGCTCGCAGTGAATCTGCATCCAGAAATCCCAGCCTCCTTACCCCGGGATCTCTCTTTCCTTGCTTCCTACCTGTGGCTTCTGTCCTGTATTGAGACAACTCAAGAATCCTTCAAGAAGAATAAGGTTTAGTTAGACAGAGAATCTGAGAGGCGTGTTAATGAGGCAGGAGTTAGGTTGGGGGGGTCATCTAAGGTGAAGTTAAGTGGTGGTCCATCTGCTGAACAGAAGTACAAACTGAAAGGCAATGTGCTTTTAAATGTGCTGTCCCTGGATGTGCATGCAAGGCTCAGTGAGTAAGGTTAAAATGTAAGCCAGACTCATTTCAGGAGGTGGAGGCCGTGGCTACTGTCCTCTGGTGGAAATGAGAAAGCCTCCTCAGTTCTGTGGTGGTTTGTTACTGCTGACAAGAAAGCTGTACTATTAAAAAGAAATGCAGAGCCCAGAATGGCTGTGTTCTACTGCGGTTTCAGTCACTCGTGAGAGGTAGAACCGAGTGCAGGACCCTGGCATCCCTCGCCAGCTGGCCACGGCTGGGCACAGCAGCTGCTGTTGCTTGTGTTTGAAACCAAAAGAAGTCAGCAATGGTAGGAGCTGTTAGTTATCTGAATTTTGAAAGTTTATCAAATGCTGTTGAGCTCTCCTGCCCCAGAGAACCAATTTAATATAACCAGTATGTGTTGGTAACATTTGTTACCATACTAAGCAATGGTAACATCATTTCTTACATGCAGGGTGCTACACTTGGATCTTAGTTGCTTTCCACCCCTGCTTCCTCCCTGACTCTTTCCCTTCCTTCCCCCAGGAACCCCCTCTCTCCTTGCTTACCGTGTATGCTTTCGTACCCTCAGCTCTTAAGAGATCTCCCCGATCCCTCACACGGCTTCCTTCCTAGTTTCAAGAAAACACACACACACTTTTGTTTGTTTATTTGTTTGTTTTTCAAGATAGTGTTTCTCTGTGTAGCCCTGGATGTCCAGAAACTCCCTCTGTACACCAGGCTGGCCTTGAACTCAGAGACCCACCTGCCTCTGCCTCCTGAGTGCTGGGGTTAAAGGTGTGGGCCACCACTTGGCCTACTCACACAATTTTTAAATCTAGGTTTTGTTCAGAAAAAAATACATTTATTAATGGAAAAGTAATTCTTGGAGTCCTTTCAAATTGAACAAAGCTCAGAAATCTTTAAAAGTGTTCTCTGAGGGCTTGCCATCCAGCAACTTGAGTGGCCCTGGATGACACATGGAGAAGCAAAGACCAGAAGATGATACTCGCTGTGGTCTTGTGATGTTCTAAGCATTTAACTCCCGTAAGCCCCACAGATTATGAGCTACACTTATTATTCATATCTTACAGATAAGGTACCCTGTGAGCACAAACACTTGCTATTTCATTTTAAAATATACTCTTCGGTGGGAAGTTCATCTCAGAGCTGAGAAGCCTTTGCCTGGGTTAGCCAATGCTTTCATTGCTTTGTTTTTGTGTATTTTCTTCCCTTTAACCTAGAGGATATTTCTTCCGCTTTAATTTAGCTTACAAGTAGTACTAGAGGAAGAAAATAACACTGTGGCCATGGAGGAGTGGGAGCAGGAAGCAGGGGTGACTTTCCTCGGCTCTTAGGGATTCATCACCAAGGAGATTTAATTTAGGATTAATAATCATTTTAACCAAGCCATTTAAGAATGCACCAAACTAGCAAGGAAGAGGGAAAATGAATTTATGATCTGAAATTTGGGGAGTAAAGCTTCACTCATTAGCAAACAGCTTTTCTTTTGTAACACAAATAAATCTAATAAGGGTCAATTGCACGTTTTTATTAAATTTTACAAAACCGTGTTCCTGATCCCTCCCCTGCTCAGCGCTCCCCTGTTCTGTCCATCGTGAGTGTCTATTCTAATTGCTTGGGTTTCCCCTTTGGGTCTTTATTTCCCAGTAGCCTTTGGTGCAGGTGCTTTCTTGGATACAGGTGTCTAGAAGGCCCAGCTCCAAACCCAATTGTCTTCAGAACGAAGCACCCTGGTCATTTGTGGGTGGATGGCAGCCTGCGGAAAGGCCGGGGGGATGACCCTCTTCACCCATCAGTCAAGCAGCTCAGTGCCACTTGCTATGTGCCAAGCGTAGCAAAACCACGAGAGAGCCCCGCCCATGTCCTCCCGGCAGAAATACATGGCCCAGGGGGACCACACTGCAGGTCCCATCTCTCTGTGAAGGAAGGAATTGAAAGATTCCTTCCCTTCCAAATGAAAATGAAGCTAGCGGCATCATGGAAAGGGGATTTTTCTGACTTGGCAAAAATGAGAGTCAGAGCTTCTCACGGCAAAGTTAGTGGATGTCAGAGCATATGGCAAATTAGGTACTGGGTTTGACCACAGCAGGTACCCGCTGCCAACAAGAAGACATTAAAGAGGACTACCTAGAAAATAGCAAAATGATGTGGCTGTCCCAGCATTGCCAATCACCTGTCACCAATTCGCCTGGTTACACAGGAAGGCTTTGGATGGAAACTTCCAGGTCAGTGAGAGACCCTGTCTCAATCAACAGTTTCCTGGGGAAAGACACTCAAAGCTGACATCTGATGTGCACATGTATACACACATACACAGAAGGAAGAGGAAGAAAGGCAGAAGGAGGAGCACCGTGCACACACGCATGCCACATGATGGGGGAGGGAGTTGGGGCAGAGTTATTCTCTCTAATAGAATTCCTTCCAAAGAATTGCTGAGTAAGGTTTTTTGTTTGTTTGTTTTTTAGTGACGGCACAACACAAAGCCGATGCATTCGTAAAGGTGACCACACGTACTCAGGGACACCACCCTTGTCTGTCAGGCACACGAAGTCTCAGCAGACGCACCTAGTGCCATTCTGTGCCCTCTGGCAGGCTCCCTGAAGAACTGGACACGGGCCCTGCTCAGTGACAAGGCGTCTGTCTGTGGTGCTGCATCGGGAAGGCTCTGAGCAGAATGCTGATGATCTTTGGGCCACTGTCTGTATCTCTGCAGAGGGAGAAAAATGCTGGATGGAGGCTCTCTGAAGGCACAGGACATCCCCAGCGACAGGGGCTTCAGTGCGTGCCTGCTTCTCCACGATTGCTCTTGAATCATCGCTTCCCGCTTTCTCATTAACGTCATTTTAATCAGACACCTGGCAAAGCTCAAGACCCAGAGCGATTTAGCAGGGTGAGGACCAGACTGCGTGCCATGGTTCTAGAATCAGCTCTTTGTCATGTTCAATGCCCTGGGGGGGGCCCTGTTTCATGTCTCCTCAGGGTTAAGGGCAGCTACCACCATCCTGAATTTCCTCCTTTGACTTTGAATTTCCTGATTGTTTGTGCTTCTAGAAGCTTTGCTGCCTGCAGGTTCACCACCTTCTTCTCTGGGCATCTGCTACCCCAGACTGAGTACTCCACAGCCACTGGAGGTGATCTGATTCTCTGGGGAGCAAGGCAGCATGAAGGATGAATCCTCAGCTCAGTGGTGTGATAGCTGTGGAGGCAAATAAGGGCAGGAAGAAGCAGGACTGGAACAAAGTCACTGCAAAGGCTTGAGTGGATCCCCTCAGCAACTGGCAAGGCTCCAATAGCTGCCTAACTTGGGAGGATGGGGAAGGTTTCTTTTTCTCATGGTTGGCTACTGTGTGGGACATTGGTGATCTCCAACGTGGCTGGGCTTGCCGCCCAAGGCATCTCCAGGAGAGCTAAATGTGGAAGGCTTGTTCGGGCAGCACTTCCTGTGGGGCCGCAGGAGAAATGGAGAAGGAATGACTTGAGAAGAGGGTAAATACTACCGAACAAGAACTAGCTGAGGAGCCAGGGGAAGAAAAGCCAGGAATGAAAATCCGGAAGTCACGCAGGCTCAAAGCTCACATTGTTCATTAAAGTTTTGGATCTGCAACTATTCTCTCTCGGCCTCGGTGGCACCCAGTCCGCAGTGAGGCTGCCAGAGGATCACAGACCAAGCTCTCCTGGCACATCGGCTGTAGCTATCAGTCAGCAGAACACCGCTGTCAGTCTGAGGTCCTCTCAGAGCCAGGAGAGTCTTCGCTGTTTCTGGGGATATTAGCCAGTGTGTTCCAAGTGCTCCTGTTTCGTGGCCTTCTGCAACCTCTGCTTTGAAGGCTGATGTGCCCCCAAAGAAGCAACAAAGAATGTCACGCCTCAGCCCAGAGCAGAGGAGGCGGAGACAGAGAGGGCTTGCTGGCCAGGTAGTCTAGCTAAGTCTGTGAGCTCCAGGTTCATTGAGACACTGTGTCTCACAAGCAACTCCTGGGGGGAAGGATGGGGCAGCAAAGCCCAAGGGGACTGAAAATCACAGAACTGCCACTCAGTGACAAATTCATGTTCCCTGCTTCCTCAAGGATGAAGAACCAAGAGGGAAATGGTTCTGTGTGGGATAAAGACCGCTTTCCTTGCCAGAGCTGTGAGCTTACCAACTATCACCAGTAACAGTGGCTGCGTGCCTCCACTTCCCTGTTAGCCACACCGCGGCTTTGCTGCTTTTGTATTTCCTGTCTACCTCTACCCACCTCTCCTCTCCTGTCATCACTGCACACTGAACAAGTTGTCTGCCTTCTGGGAGCCTCTGTCGTCCTGGGTGAAAAGCAAGGGTGATGGTAGAGAGCTTCTTGTTCCACGGCAAGATGCCTGACCAGCCTAAAGAAGGAAGGGTTTACCTGAGTGCACCGTTTGAGGGTGTGCAGCACAGATAAGAAAAACCCAGAGACAGAAACTGGGGTTCAACCTGAAGATCAGAAGAGCAGCCAAGCCACTAGAGAGCTCTTACCTCTATGAAACCTTCAGACTGAAAGAGAGTGAATTCCTGTCTCGTCCCACCTTATATTCCTCTCTAGTGCTGGGATTAAAGCCATGCACCACCACTGCCCAGCCTCAATGGCTATCTAGTGTGGCTGCTGGGATGAAAGGTGTGTGCCACCACTCCCTGGTCTGTACCGCTGACTACTGTGGCTCTCTTCTGTTCTGATCATCAGGAAAGTTTTATCTATTAAAATACAAATGAAATCACTACAAGGGTGCGCTGTATCCCAGCGGGGAAAGCGTGATGGCAGGAGCGTGAGGCACCTGGTCGCATTGCGTCCCCACATCAGAAAGCAAAGAGGTGTTGACGCTCAGCCTGAATTCTCCTTCTGATGCAGTCTAGGACCCTAGTCCTTGGGATGGTGCTTTCTACATTTAGTGCAGGTCCTTCCACTTCAGATAAGCCAACTAGAAGCTTCCCTGCAGTCACACCCAGAAGCTCCTCTTCTGAGTGATTCTAGATCCATTAATTTCATCCATCTCAGAGAGTGTCTCTGTTACCTGAGTGCCAGTGTCACCTTCACATTAGAGGAGCAGGGCTGCCCAGCGGGCAGAGGAAAATGATCAGATGGTTCTGGCAAATCCTTTACAAAGTGGGTTCCTGCTGACATGTCCCTGTCACTGCCAGCAAAGCAAACAGTGCCGATCAATGCCCGGGGGGAAATTGCAGTATTTGAGGAGATGGGATTTCGTGGCAATGATAAATGCTAAGCTGGAGAACTGCTAAAGCCACATGAGGTTAGCAGAAACTCAGAATCTTGTGGCTTGAAGGCAGGAAGATAAAGGATGTCGTGTAACCCGAGAAAGCTGACGTGCAGTTTGTTCCTGGTTCCGAGAGCCTGTCCCCACTCTCTCAGACGTATCCAGTGTTTAGTGTGCTAGACCTTGCTCAGAACACTACAAACAACTGAGATGTCTCACTGAAGGCGTAATTTTGTAAAACACAAAACACATCTTTGTAATCTTTGGTTTCGTTTTCCAAGATTGGAAAAAAAATCTCGTTGGGTTTTTTTCAGCAACTTGGAATGGTTTCTTCTTTTTTGGGTGGGCTCACTCTCAGAGGTCATCTCCTTCGGTCCAACCAACTCTCAGATTTTGGGGAAGCAGGCAGCGTTACCCACCTGTCAACAAACACTTCCACTTCCTACCAGTGAGATCCTTGGCACCTGGTTCTGGTTTGCCTTGACCTGTTGAAGAAATGGGGTCTCTTCTTGTTTTACTATTTCAGGTTCAGGGAGACCCCAAGTTGTATGCACCCATATGCATAACTAACCCTTAAGAGCAAACAAAACCATAGCTGTGTATGCACTTGCTCGCACCTCTGTAGAGGTTCAGTCCACAGGACTTATGGCCATGTTCCCAGGAGCAGGGTTCTATCAGAGAGTCTTCCTGGACTAACTACCAAGTTCACCCTTTGGGAAGCAGAACACAGAGCCTCTTGCCTCATTAGCCCTCACCATTCATTATAGTTTTCTCTCTTCCTGTGGGTGTAATATGTTAAGTCCCTTGTTTTAATTGTATTACTTGGTTATTAGTATTTAAAATCTTATCGACATTATTAACGCCTCTCCCTTACTCATCCTTTGTAGGGTTTCTAATCTTCTCTTGCTAATTTCCAAGAGGTTTTTTTCTTTTTATATATAAAACAATTTATTTTTGGTATTACTTTTGCTTGTTTGTTTGTTTGCTTTTGTTTTTTGAGGCAGGGTTTCTCTGTATAGTCCTGACTGTCCTGGAACCTTCTCTGTAGACCAGGTTTTCTTCTAACTCAAATATCTGCCTGTGTCTGCCTCCTGAGTGCTGGGATTAAAGGCATGCACCACCACTGCCTTGCCTGGTATTACATTTTGTTTATTTATTTTGAGTGTGTATATGTGTGTGCATGCCTTTGCCATGGTGAAAGCATCAAAATCAAAGAACGGTTTTCTGGAATTGGTTCTCTTTTTCTACCCTGTGGGTCCTGAGGATACAACTCAGCCCATCCGACTGGGTGGCAAGAACTTCACTGGAACCTATTTTAAAAAGAAAATCATTGCAAATATCTTTACCTGTTTGCCACAGCTATCTATTGAATAGAAATCACCCAACACGATCTGCTGCATCTGTGTGTGAGAGTCTTCTTGCAACCTCTTGGTTATGGGGGTGTCCTTTGTTGGCTTTATTGATAGTCTTTTCATTCTTATGCCTTTAATCACTTGGATTCTTCCTTCAGAAGGTGCAGGTGGGGCCAATTTTAAGTTGTTGCATGGAGCTGCTTCCTGCTACCATTGGCTGCATACTCTTGTCTTTTGACCATGGCTCTGTGGTACCCTACCACCTTCCCCTTCGCCCAGTTCACCACGTGGAGACGCCCGGTTGGATGCTACTTACATCCTGTTGGCACTGCTTCATGTCTCGTTTTTAACCCTAGGAAAGCCTTTCAGGTCCTACACCTTGTTTCATAGTATCATGTTTGTTGTATATTATAAAAGTCATATTTTAAAGTTCTAAACTGAAACTCTGTCATGTAACATGGAAATAAGAACATAGTCTCTGTGTCACAGGGATCAGGGTTCGAGTTCTGCTTCTGCCATTTAACATTCATGTGCTATTGCCTAGTATTTTTTTTCCTGTGGGGAGAACAGGCTTAGTGACTTATATTGACTCTGAGTTGCCTACCCCTCTACCATCCTAGAGGTCAGAAATCTAAAGTGAGCAGCCAGGGCTCTGTTCACCTGAAAGTCCCAAAGGAAAACCTGTTTCCTGGCCGTTTCCAGACATTAGAGGTGCCAGCAGGTCTTGGCTCATGGTGCTATCACTCTGACTTTCGAGTCTGTTACCACATCTCCTGCCTCCTTCCTTCTTTTATAAAGACCCATGTGACTGTGTGGCGCCCACACTGGCTCAGGGTTCTCTTCCTCATGTCAAGAGCTTCAGTTGTGTCTGGTAACAGTCATTGGCTTTGGAAATTAGGGTACATTAGTAACTTTTTTCATTACTGAGACAAAATGTCTGAGAAAAGAAACATAGGGAAGGGGGGTTTCCTTTAGATTTCAGCATTTGGTGGTACAGCCTTTGGTGGAAGGGGAAGTCATGGCAGCACGGATGGGAGGCATCCGGTCACATTGTGTCTGTAGGCAGGAAGCAGAGAACACTGAATCCTGGTGCTTGGCTCAGCCATTCACAAAACATCTTTTAGGTGGCTCCCAATCCGGTCACCTTGACAATGTGGGTTAGACGTTACAGACAAGGATATTGTCGTGATTTGATTATCAAATGTCTCACAGACTCATGTGGAACACTGGGTCCCCGACTGGTGAAGCCTTGAGAGGTCTAGCTGGGGAAGGAGGTCACAGGGTTAAGTAGGAAGTGGGTGACCAAGTGCCTTTGGTGATGCTTGGTCCCTAGCCCCTTCCCCACTCTGCTTCTTACAGGAAGCTGTCACGGTCACAAAAAAAAAACCTAAGACAGGCATCCTGGGGAACCATTATTTCACCTCCTACAATTTGGGCAGGTAACTTACTGTCTCTGAGTATCGGTTTCTTATAAAATGGGGGATTGACAGATAAATAGAGGGGATGGCCAGATGGCTCAGCTGTTGAGAGTACTTGCTGCTCTTACAGAAGACCTGAGTTCATTTCCCAGCACCCACATAGCAGCTCTCAACAGCCTGTAACTCCCACTCCAGGGGATGGGACAGCTATTACTTACTAACACACACACACACATACACACACACGAGGGGGAGAGGGAGACAGAGATAGAGATACACACATTTAGAAATAACAAAAATCACTGAAAACATAGGTAGAAATTGTTTGCTTGGCTCAGTGCTGGCAGTGTACTCAGAGCTTGGTACATGATGGTTTGGCTGCCACTGGGCTAGGGAGAAGCCCTAGGCTTAGTGAGTGAGCAGCTCTGGATGGTCTAGCAGGGTCTCTGGACGGCTTTCCCAGCACAGCCAGGGACTGGGGCAAAGGTGACCAGTGTGAGGCTGGGGACAACCCAAGGATATTACTGTTGTTCACTCCTCATTGGCTTTCTTCCCCCCTCCCTCCCTCCCTTTCACTATTAGAGACCACTGAAGCTCCCAGATGGGATAGTAACCTGTACACACACTGGGCACCAGATGGTTGGTGGCCTCATCCTGGGGAAGACCTCGTTTTACTCTGTAGTTCACCTGCTTCCCTGCTTCCCTTCTTCACTCTGTTTCCTGTGGTTGTTGGGTGATAAGCAGACAGCATTTAAAAGTCAGTCTGGTCTGGGGGCCAGGAGGTGGGCCTAGAAGTCAGGTGGTTCCAACATGGCAGGGGTGTGCATACATGAATGTGGGGTGTGTATTCACTGTTTCTGCCTGAGTAGGGGTCTCTGGTTCTGGTGCCCTGTCCCCTCCCCTAGCCAAAGTGCTTCAGGCGCCTCTGCCAAGTCCCAGGAGAGACTGGCAGCTTCTGGCTGAGTGAGCAGGCCTGTGGGCACCTCTAGGCCAAGGCACCATCTAAGCCCTACACACAGCCTCTCAGGTGACCCCAACAACCACCAGTTGGTGCTATTATCTCTCATTTCCGCAGGAGGAAGCAAGGCTCAGGGAGGTCAAGTGGCCCAGCTATCAGGAGACTTTGAACCCAGACGGTCCGGCTCCGGCATCTCTACCCTCAACCCCATGAGTCCCTGTTGCTTCAAAGCACAAAGCCTGGGGGCTCCTGTTTGAAAGGCAGCGGTTGGGGGATCAGTGCCGTGCCCCCTCCGAAGCAGGCATCACTGTTCCAGTCATCTGAAACCCAGGGGCACAGAACACATGTAGGTAATTAGCTTTGACCCGGTGAAGTGGACTGTCCAGTGCGCTTTGTCAGGCCAAGCTGACTGGAGCCGTCTTTTCAAAGTGGCAACACACAGGCTGCAAAGCTTCATCAGACTCTGCCACGGGTCTCTCCATGGTTTTCCTCACGGCGAGTGCTTTGCACAGAGGCCGGCGCAGAGGAAACACAGAGGCTGCCTGATCTCGGTTTCCTCCAGAGATGGTCCAGAAAATGCTCCCAGGCGCGGCCCTAAGTGTATGTATCTAACTAATACATTTACATTTGTTAAAAAGAACCAAGAACTATTACAATGCATTGCCCTACGGTTTTTTATTTGACTCCATGACACTAATACTCTGCGAGTCACCCAACTCTCTGCAGCCGTGTTAACGACTCTGCAGTATTTTACTGCAAGCATTTACTGAGATTTAATCACCGGCCTCCGTCTTGCCCATCTCAGTTGCTTCTCAGCTCTAGCTCTTGTGAATGCTGAACCCAGAATGCAGTCATCTTGGCTGCACCCTGACTCTTCCCCTAAAGACAAACATGCATCAACAATTTTGCCAGGGCAAAGAATGGCACTTTCATTTTTTTTCTTTTGAGAAAAGGTCTCATATAGCCCAGGTTGGCCTCAACTCACTATGCAGCTGTCTTGTTATTGTTCTTATTTGTTTGTTTGGTCAACTTGACATAAAGTAGACACAGTTTGGAAGAGGGAACTTCAGTTAAGAAACTTCCTCTATCAGTTAAGTCTGTAAGGCATTTTTTTTGATTGATAACTGATGAAGTTTGGGCCCAGTCCACTGTGGGTGGTGTCACCCCCACACTGGTGGTTCTGGGTATCATAACAAATCAGGGTGAAGGAGCTGTGGGAGCATGTTGGTGAGCAGTGCTCATCCATGGCTTCTGCTTCCGTTCCTGACTCCGGGTTCCTGCTTTCAATTCCTGACTTCCCTTCATGGTGGCCTGTAAGCTGTAAGATCAGATAAACCCTTTCCTCCCCAAGCTGTTTTGGTCATGGATCTCATGGCTGCAATAGAAAGCAAGCTCTAACAGCAGGCAAGGGTGTCCTTGAACTTCAGGTTCTCCGTCTCTACCTCCTGAATGCTGGAGCTGCAACATGTACCACCATGCCTGGTTTGAGGTGGTGCTGGGCATTGAACCCAGGGCTTCATGAACATTAGGCAAACTCTGTACCAACTGAACTACATGGCCTTGTTCAGCAGGTCACACTTTCAAAAGGGTCAAGTTACACACTTCTAGATAGAGTATATGCGCTTCTTTTCTCTCCTAGTTCTGGATATCTGTGCTCTAGAGACTCTTGAATGATAAACAGGTTTCAACTTCAAGGGGGGAAAATTGCCTGAATAGCAACCTGCCAGATTTCGAGAGACTTCACATGATCGCAGATAGTTGAAGCGTTTAGGAAATTCATTTTATTCAAGATGCTCCCATATTCCACGAGACTCTGCAGAAGCAGAGGGAACAGGATACAGATGCTAATCTCCAAGCCGAGTCTCCTCAGGCAGGAGGCAGACGCTGTCTATCAAATGAAAGAGGAGGTGTTCGACACTCCCTGGCAGCTTTCCCATCCTCTGAAAGGGTTGCAGGCGCCTCCTGCTGCAGGGCTACCGCACACCGGCTGCAGCCGCATTCATGGCAGGCAACCTGGGCAATTAGAGGTTTCTGTTAATTTCCGCCCCTTCTTATTCCACTGGCTTCCCCTCCTCCCCGAGTATCAGCAAGTTCGAGTGACAGGTATTTAAAGTCAGCCTGCCACGCTTCGGCAGCTCGGCGGGGTGAGTGACTGATTTCTGTGACACTCTAAACAGCTTTGTGCGTGCATGAGGAAACCCACAGACCCCTCACCTGCTGCCGTCTGCCTCACGAAGAAGTGGTTTGGTATTCCAGGCAATGGTGGGGGTCTGGGCAGGTGCCATTTTAAGATGGGGAAACAAACAGACTCACAATCTGTACATGTTTCTGCAGGCTAGTTTGTTAAAATGACCTGCCGGTGGATTTATGCAGCAACAAAGGAGACTTTTCAGGGTGTGGCTTGACATCCTTTCCTTGCAAAGGTTGCTTTAAAAATCACTTTTGCCTAACAGGCTGAGGACCGCAGTGTCCTTAGCCGATGTAAGAGATACACTTGGACCCGACTGCCATTTTTTTCCTCTCCCCACTCAGCATTGCAGCTAGAGAACAGACGCCGTTTAGCGAAGGCCTGTTCCCTTTTTATATTCGAGGCTTGTTGCTAAAAATTCTCTTTTAGATGAATTATTAAACCCGATTTTTGAAATAAGGACAATGCAGATTTCTTCTTTGTCTCTGATGTATGACACTTGGTGAACTGGTGGAGAAAAGCAAGGGGAAGATGAGAGGCCAGGTGGGGGTCAGAGGTTAAGGGTCATATAAGTCAACAAAGGTCATTTTACAATCCCCAAATTTCCTGTGTGACCATCCTGGCAGGAACAAAGACAGTCTAAAGAGAACCAATTGCACCTCTCCCTTGGCTACCAAGCTAGTAAAATAATGGACCCCCAAGGACTTGGAGTGTTCTCTAGAGCCTCATACTGGGGGGAGGAAAAGGAAGGCTAAAGCCTGGTGCCAGCCAGAGGGGCTTCTTACCTCCCAGAAAGAGACGTCACACAGTTCTGACAACTTTTTAGACAACTTTACACGGAGAACCTGGAACCCAAGCAATGGTGGTGGGTGGGACCAGACTCTGACCTGGACTGTTCAGTTCCTAAACCCCTTGTCTTCTGTTTAAACTTGAATCTCATGTCAGGACACCTCAGGTAGAGTGGATGACAGAGGAAGTCCGATGGCCTCTCGGTCCATCTTCCCACAGCCACCACAAATGCATCTCCTTTTCCTGCCTTGCGCCGCTCCTTGTTTCTTTAATTGGCCCTACTGAGAATGAGGGCAAAGCCCAGCTTGTTAGAGTGGCCCTGCTGAGAGGCCCAAGCTCTGGCCCTGACAACCCTGGTAATACCTGCCCCACAAGGACTCTTTATCTATCTTGTAGAAATGCATCAACGCTTAGCTCTGCAAACCCAGGCCTCTTCTCTGCCCTCATGAAGTATGAATGTTGAATTTGCCCGATGTCCTTTAAGAAAGGAACTAGGAAGAGAATGGTCTGGAATGTCAAGGTGGCTATCACTTGGAGGAGAGGAGTTTGTATGGTGCTGAAGGGTACCAAGCAGGAAGAGTTGAGGGGACAGTAAACTATCATGCATGTGGCCCCTGCGTCCTGAAGATGTTTAATTGGGTTACACACCTACCATGAGGTGAGCACCACTGCCTCCCCCACCTCCCAATCAAATCTGCAGCAGCATCTACTTTTTCTTGTAAAAAGCATCAATGTCTTGGCGAATGAATATTCGCCTTACTTTTTTTTAGAACCCTGTTATAAAATTTATATCCCTTTTTGTAATACATGAATTTTGATAGCAATTATATATAAAAAGAGTTAACTGTGAACTTAGAATTCGCATCTTTGAGCCAGCCTTGGTTGTGACCTCCCAGGCAAGATTTTTCTGCTGCTACAGGGTCATCTGGTATCTTACTTAGTCTGTTAGCTACAGTAATGAAGCACCTAGCCCTGGAGGCTGGGAAGTTGAAGAACAAGGGGCCTGTAGACTTTGTGCCTGATGAGAGTGTCCTAGCTGGGCCCATGTAAGGCAGAAGTGGGGGAGGGTTCCCTTAAGGCTCCACCTCATAACACCACTGTGTTGGGGTTAGATTCTAAAAGAAGGCAGGGTGAGATCATGGGGGAGCAAGGTGTCAATATTCAGCCCTTGGGGAAGCTAAAGCTTTGTTCTTACCGGGTGGCTGAGGCCACATTACAGTTTGTAAAATGCTGGCTCGCATTGCTTCTAAGCTCAGATACTTATGAGACTCACGGGAAGTGACATGAACTACAGGTGCTTTGAGTCTTGTTCCTAGGGGGTCTGGATCTGTTTGGGGAAGGAGAACCCTGGGCATCAAGAGTTAAAAAGGGCTCCTTGGAACAAAACACTTTCCTCTACATCATTCTTAAGCCAAGATGCCCTGTGAATGGCCTAGGCTAGGCACAATTCCCATGCTGAGGAGTTTTCTTCAGAAATTTTCCTTTCCATTGCTGCTGCAGAGGGCCTGGGTTCTGATCCCCACACCTACACGGCAGCTCACAGCCGTCTGTAACTGCAGTTCTAGGGCATCCAGCGCCTCATCCGACCTCTGCAGGCATGGCATGCCCTTAGTGCACAGACATACATGCAGGTAAAACACTCTACATGTAAAACACAAATAGATTAACAGATCCTTTTAAGTATCCCAGAGAGGGTATTTTAAGGGGGATGAGCCACATAAAGCATATTTTTGTGGATTTAAGTATGTCAGAATAATGAGGAGATTCTTGGAGCTCTCTATGGAATTGGGCCACACCCAAAGGGCCAGGATCAGAGTGAGATCAGTCATTTCAGAAACACAAAATAGAGACAATTAAAAGAATGAGTTTCAAAATGCTGAAACACATTCCTAGCTTAGAATTCGGTATTCAGCGCAGCAGCAGTCCTGCCCACTGAGGCATATTCTCAGCCCTCCAGATTTAAATTTTAAAATATCACACCTGGCCCAGTGTGAAGGGAGAGTATTTTCTCCATTCCAGTGTCCAGCCCCTTAGCTTTCGTCCAGTTGCAAATGCGCAGCCTTAGTGACGGACGTAAACGGTGGCCGTGTCTAACAAGAAGTCTGCGTTTCCACCATACATGTAAGTAGGGATTTCTTGGATAAGGATTTTATTTATATAAAAAAACAAAATAAAACAGTGTGTCTTTAGTCTGCTGGAATGGGTGAAGATTCTCCAGCGACACAGATGGTTGCTTTTCCTAGAATATGACAAAGTACCTGGCAGAGAGATCTTCCCCTTGTGGTCTGAGAGTATCCAGGGAAAGGGAGGCACAGCAGAAGCCAGATTCACGGTGGCAGTGGTGGAACCTGTGGCTAGAGCTCCCATCTTACATCAGAGAGGGTCAGGAAGCAGAGAAAGGGCAGAGATGCCGCTCGCCTGGCTGTTTCCTTTCCACTTTTTATTCAGTCTGGGTCCCCAGTTCCTGAGACAGGGATGCCCACACTCAGAGCAGTTAATCTGTGCTCTGATCTGGGAACACCTGATGGACATACCCAAAGGTGTGATCCACTAATGACATAGATGCTTCTTTTTGTTTGTTTAATGAGTCATTAATTTTTATTTTACATGTAATGGGTTTGCCTGCATGTGTGTATGTGCACCACGTGCGTGCAGTGCTCATAGAAGCCAGAAGAGGGCATCAGATCACCTGGAACTGGAGTTACAGACGGTTGGGAGCCACCGAGTGGATGCTGGGAATTGAACTCAGGTCCTCTGGAAGAGCAGCCAGTGCTCTTAACTGCTGAGCTGTCTCTCCAGTACTAAATGCATACAGTTTGAAGACAGACTTCAAGGACCTTGAGGATACATGTAAGGGAAGACATTGTGTTTGTACAGGGACCATGGGAGCAATTCTTTCTTTCAAAACAAAGTTTTCACTCTTCTTCAAGTAAGAGAAAATTCTAGTGAAGTTTGAAGTCTTGGTTCTCCATTCCCAACAATACAGGTCTTATTCATGTCTCCATGCCTAGATTGCTGCAGTTTGATACAGGGTCCTCATTTTCAGGACGCAATGATTCAGTCTCTGAAGGGAGCTATGTGGGCTGTAGATGCCAAGGGCTCTTATGTAGAATGTAGTCAGCACCTTATTTCCAATGTTTCTTCTTGTTTATTTTAATGGATTTTGGGAAAGGCTAACACCAGCATGTCAAGTGATCTGCTGTGAAAAAGTCTTACAAAGCAAATGAATTTGTTTGAGAAATGCACTGATTTGAACAGAAGCATATCATCCACGGTTAGGAAGGACAAAGCCTTCTCTGACACAATGAAGGGATGCTCGCAGATCCCTGGGACAAAGCAAATGTTCTGTAGAACATGGCAGTCTCAGAGAGCAGCCCTCCAGAGTGTCTGCTTTTGCAGGATCAAGAAAGGGACCTGGAACCCAAGGCTTGCGGGAGCCACCAAGTGGGTCTGATTAATGGGTGGAGACAGGGAACCAAAGAGGTGCTACCCAGCCTTCCCCCTTGTGGGACTTGGTCAGGAACGTATTAGTCTCCCACTGCAGACCCAGACAGAGGCTGTATCCATCTGGGGTAAGGAAGGAGCAGGGAATGTCCAACCCAAAGTGAAGGTGCCATGTGGTGCTAAGGGCTGGAGTCTCACAATTATTTGGTGAGGTAGGTACATATTATAGTCAATCTCAATTTACAGAAGGCAGGTGGGGCCTGGTAAAGGAGAAGAAATACTAATAGGTGGTAAAGCTGAACTTCGCATCTGGGTCCGTCCACTTAAGAGTCTGGGCTCCCAGCCAGGTGGGGGCACACGCCTTTAATCCCAGCATTCGAGAGGCAGAGGCAGGCAGACCTCTGTGAGTCTGAGGCCAGCCTGGTCTACAGAGCTAGTTCCAGGATGGGCTCCAAAGCTACAGAGAAACCCTGTCTCGAGGGGGGAGGGAGAGAGAGAGAGAGAGAGAGAGAGAGAGAGAGAGAGAGAGAG
>LOJH01004816.1:25219-35489 GCA_001685095.1 Ellobius talpinus
GTGTGGTGTGTGTGTCTCTGCATGTATGCCTGTGTCTGTGTGTGGTGTGTGTGTCTCTGCATGTATGCCTGTGTCTGTGTGTGGTGTGTGTGTGTCTCTGCATGTATGCCTGTGTCTGTGTGTGGTGTGTGTATGTGTGTGTCTATATGTATTGTGTGTGTGTCTGTGTGTGTGTTGTGTTATATGTGGGGGGTGTCTGTGTGTATCTGTGTGTAAGGGTCCTAAACCCATCTACACATCTACCCTGCAGGGAACAGGAGGCCAGAGATGAAGCCTTAGTGTCCTCCCCAGAAGGCTGACAGCCACTTCAACTCTTACAGGATGAGGTTCAGAGCAGCCCACAGTTCACTAACCAGCACTTGGAGGCAGGACTTGGACTTTCTGGCTACCTGTGCTGCTAAGGGCAATGTGGGGGAGCTGGCATTCAGCACTTGTAAGCAGAGTAGGGTCCTGACCCATGAAACCCCCATCCTTTGCTTATCACTGTGGTAGAGACTGGTGGACAATGAATCCATACAGCTCTGTGGGGAGAGGAAGCTCACCCAGCTAACACAGTTTACAGACGCTTCCCTGCATGGAAAGCAAGAACTGCTGAGTCTCTGACATGAGGTCTGTTCCATCCTGGAAACACAACAATGACCAGCTGGGATTTTGCATAGAGCACATCTACCCAGGCACTCGGTCACCCCTGAACCTGGTACCTTGGCACCCCACTGTGCTGGCAACACCTTAGTGCTTTCTCTTTCAGGTCCCTGAAAGCCACTGATCTATGCGTTAGTGGCCTGCACTGCAGGGACTGGCCCATCCTCCTGCCTCACTGCCAGGACTAAACACTGCTCACACTCCTGCTAAGGGCTGACTGACTGGTGCCACAGGCCCAATCTGGCCTGCATTATCATGTTCAGCTGTGTCTCCCACGCTCTCCCGACCTCTCCAAAGGAAACAGTTCCCCATATGGGGACAAAAGGGATCTTGGCTACCAGAGAGTGTATGCTGGTGATCCACAAGGCAATGGACTCCTCTACAGTTCAGAGACTGCTCCTCGAGCTATCAGGATGGTCTCGCACCTCACGGTCACCTGATCTGCAGACAATTCTGGATCACCACCTGTCTGTTTGAAATCAGCCCCTGCCTGAATTCTAAAGGATGTACTTTAACCATTGGGCCACACAGAGGCTTAGAAAGTCCACACCTGCTCCCCACTCCCCAGCCAAGGGCATCTCCCTACTGCAGGGGCTTCAGTCCTGTTTTGTGGGTCTCTTCCCCTAGAAATAATGAACGTGATTATTATTATCATCATGTGTGTGTGTGCACACACGTGTGCGTGCACACATGTCTGCAGGGGCCAGAGGACAACCTTGGCTGCTATTTCTCAGACTCTGTCCTCAATTCTTCTTGGTCTTTTGGTTTGGTTTGGTTTTGAGTCAGGGTCTCACACTGGTTTGAAATTTACCAATCTGGCTAGGCTGGCTAGTCAGTGAGTACCAGGAACTGGCCTCTCCGCCTCTCAAATGCTGGGATTACAAGCACGATACATCTCCCTGACCCCACCCTCACAGGTCCTGGGGTTCAAACTCAGGCCCCTATGCTTGCAAAGCAAACACTGAACCCACTGATCTGTCTCCTCTGCCCCTTCTCTTTTATCATTGACTTCTTTTTCAACAGACTAAGGCTTGACTTGGGCAAACCCAAGAATAAAAAATGATTGAGGACGGTGTATTTTTGGAGAGATTTGTATCTCTCTTTAAATGAAAAGACTAAGCGTCTGCCTATATTTAGCCCCTCCAACTGCAAAGCGGCAGTTCCTGGCACTGAGGCTCTATCCAGAAAACGGACCTTGGTGTGAACAGGCTGTGGGTGAACCTGAGTAAGAAGTAGCTGGGTAGGGAAGTCTGCCTCTACCCGCATTGTGCCATTCCCTCCAACAAGCTGTCAGGTCTGCAGTGAGGCCATCTGTCCCCAGAGCTCAGGGTGTGGCTCAGCTTCAGAAATGCTTCCCTTCATCACTAACGGCCACGCAGATCTTCTGAAATGCCTCTCCTCCTCTTGCTGCATGCTGTGATCTCAAAGGGCAGTTTTCAAGTGAACCTTCCTGACAATATCTACCAGCATCTGACATCTTCTTGTTGGGCAACGGCCACCTCACTCAGTGTGCCACACCCATCACCTCAGCCACATTCCCAGCCATACTGAGAGGTAGATACATGAGTGCTCCATTTTCTAGACAAGGAAACAGGCCCAGAAAGACAGAGGCACAGGGTCAGAACTCAAAGGCAACTCACTCTGTACCTTGGGCCATTCTGCTATCTGCTATATCACAGTGGAAAGACTCTCGTGACTCATGGGAGAGCATGTTATCTGCCTAAAATGACAGCTTCCCTCGCTTCCTTTCACGTGACTTGTTTCGGTTGGGGTTCTGTCTATCACTAGCTACCTGTTACACAGTTGCGTACCTGGGAGCCATCAGGGATGGTGTTTGGCTCATGGTTTCAGAGGCTCCAGTTCATTCTTGGTTTTCTCTGTTGCTGTGGGCTTCTCCTAAGGAAGAACAAGCAGCAGGAGGGCGTGACTTACCCTGGAGAGAAAAGAGACTCCAAGACATGATCCCAGTCAACCACTGTAGGCAGAGGCCACTCTTTCATTTCCCAGCTGTCCAGACCGAAATAATTACACAGAAACTGTATTATTACAACACTGTAATAATACTTCTTATTGGCTAACTCATTTATCTTAAATTAATTTCTCTTAATCTGTGTATTGCCACATGGTTGCAGCCTATGGGTAAGGTTCTGTCTGGTGTCCTGCGTCTGCCTCCTGCCGCAGCTACCTGACTTTTCCATGACTCCGCCTACTCTCTCCTTCTCTATCTGCTTGAATTCCCACCTTGCCCTATTCTGTGCTGCAATAGGCCCAAAGCAGATTCTTTATTAATGAATGGTATTCATCGTGAACAGAGGGGAATCCCACATCACCCACTTCCTCTAACTAGGCCCAGCTTCTGGAAGTTCTACCACCTTTAGCACCATCTGGGGACCATTTCAACTCAGACTCATGAGGCTGTGGGGAACAGTCATCACCAAACAACTCTTCTATAGGCAGACATTTGGCTTTACCTTTGACCCTGTGATTTGCTTTGGCCATGGGAGATGGGATTGGGTATTAGTCTGAGCCACCCTGAGCTGAGTTCGGAGGTGACATGACATGTTGTTTGCCAGTCTGTTGCCATGCAGGTGCACCAGTATGGCATTGTGAAATGACATTATCATCTGCATAGTTCATGCTGGAGCAACTGAGTTACGGGGGGGGGGAATTACAAGCAAGTAAACCCCCTCATAATGCTTTCAGGAGGTCAATGACTGTCCTTAGCTCCATACAGCTGTGGGCTGTGGGACAAACACATCTGGAAAGCCATGTGTATGGCTGTCGAGATGGCAAGGAGTGGTCTTGTGGTGGCTGTCTTCTGTCATCGGCTTAAGAAATATCTGGGGCCTTGCTGAGGCGCACTTGCAGTGTGTCCATGAGGTCGTTTCTGCCAACGATTAACTGAATGACGATGACATAATAGTCAGGTTGGGGATCTGGGCTGACTGAAAATGAGAAAAGCAGAAAACTGGCTAAGCTCAGCGTCCCCCTCTCTCTGCCTCCTGGTCCATGGAGATGGAAGGAACCCTGGCCCGAAGTCCCTGACACAAATTAGGCCATCCCTTCCCTGCCGCAGTGAGCTGTGCCCTCTTCAACTGTTAATCCAAACAAATCCTCCTTGAAGTCGCATCTGTGCGGCACTTTCTCATAGCCACGAGAGAAGCAGTCAGGGGCTGGGGAGGTGGCTCAGTGGCCAAGAGTACTGTCTGCTCTTCCAGAGGACCTGGGTTCAGTTCCCAGGACCCACATGGTGGCTTACGTCATCTGTCCCCCTTTTCTGACCTCTGTAGCCCCAGACACACGTGTGCTGCACATGCAGAGAAGCAAGAAAACACTTAGACAAATAAATAATTTTTAAAAAGAAAGAACAAAAAATCCTTTAGAGTTTCACTTTCTACCATAAAGAAAATATGCTCACAAAGCCACTGGCTCTTATCATGAGTCTGGCTTAAAGATGATGGGAGCAGACCTGCTCCCAACCTGTAGCCTAGCCTTCAGTATTCATCCAAACTCAGTCAAGTCCAACCAAGATCGGTCAAGTCACAGCCAGCCAGCACCCTGCAAGAACAAAATCCCTGGTTGTTGTAAGCCCCTGAGCTGTTGGGGCTGTTTGTTATGTGGCTTCATCGCAGCAGAATATCTCACTGTTACACCTCATAGTGCTCTAATCTTGTTGGTATTTCATGGTCAAGGTCTCAGCCTGCTGGAGGCAGAGTCACAGTCTCAGGGAATAAATGAGATGGCAAAGTTGACCAGTTGGCTCTCTATCTCCAGCCATCATTGCTTCCAGAGAAGCTCACTTCCTCCCTAGACAGGAAGAAAGCAAGTCGTTCCAAGACTAGATCTGGAAGATCTGCATGCTGGCACTCATGATTCCTGCTCCTTCTTCCTGTAATCAGGAAGTGTCCTCCTTCCCACTCAACACTGTCCCCATTAGCCAGTGGCCAGGGCCATGGTCTGTGATCTCCCCAGTCCCCGAATCAACCAACCCTTCAGTCTTTGCAGAGATGAGCCCTGCACGCTGGGATCCCAAGAGCCACTGTTGCCATCCTGGTAAGAACCTGGAAGGGGGGAAGCGGAAGGAAGAAGTCAGGTGTTTGTCTCTGCTTCAGCTGTTGTCTGGATGTGCTGTGTGCCCTTCCTGGGAACACTCCCTCCTCTCTATGGGCCCTGTCACAGAGGCTCCAAGTCTTGCTGATGGCTGCTAGGCATCCCCCCCTCCTCTGGCCCTTCAGCCCAAGGAAGAAATGTGGGCAGCTTCCACTGCAGCTGGACTCTCTGTCCCCTGGCCTTCCCTGTCACCAATGAAAGCTCTTTCTTTCTCCCCCCAAATTTCCCGAGTCTACTGATTGGCCTGGCTTCTGTTTGCTCAGACACTGACTGCCACAGTCCCGACTCTACAGGTCCGGGCCTCCCCGTGTATCAACATGCCCACCCTTCATATAAGAACACACTAGGACACGGGTGGAAGTTCAGCTGATTAGCCCACACATTGGGAGGTGCTATGACGGTTTAATTGTCTCCATATTCATTTCTAATCATTTTCTTTTTGCACAGTGCAACCATCTTTCTAGCCCTTGTGATATTTTTGTAGCTGCACCCCCACCCCCCAGGAATCTCACTCCTGGGGCCTGGGGAGGAAGCGGCTCTGATGGTGACCAAGAACAGTGAGTAGAGTCCCAAAGAACAGGTTCAAGGGACCATCTTCTCTAGCTGTCCTTACTGCTGTGACACGCCCAGAGGAAGGGAACCCTACAGAGAAAGGCATTCATCATGGGCACGGTTCTGCCAGAGACTCTGTCCTTTCTGGTCCACCACAATGGCACCTCTGCCCTTTATGAGGCCCTGAGCTCTGGAGGACCTTGCGGCTGTCGATGAGATGGATTTCTTTTCCAGTAGCGGAGAGGCAGGAGAATAGTAAATGTGTCAATGGAATTCAGATTTCCCAAGTCACCCAGCCACCACAATAAAGTTAAAAGCAATGCTCTCCTGGATGGTTGCCGAGGGTTTAATGCAGGAAGCTGTGCAGCAGTGAGAAGACAAATGGCTACCTGACAGACAGGCGGCTCTCCTCTGCAAATGCACTTGGGTGGGGCGAGCTGGGCCTGGCAGCCTGCTGAGGTTCATCCCTTTGGGGGCAGCTTGAGACACACCCTGTAGGTAGATTGGCATCTCAGGGAAAGAAACCTTAGTCCAAGGCACTGCCCAGGCCCTGAGCACTGGCTTCTCATGAGGCCAGAGTTCAGGAAACTCAAACTCCCTTCTGGCCTTTGACACCAGACTGACAGTAGCTTGGCCTCATCTGTAATCGTGGCCATGCCCTGGAGTTCTTCATCTTGTGTGTTTCAGGAGGCCAATATGTGGGGCACAGTAGATCTTGGGATGGGTAGCTTCAGGTTCGACTAGTTGTTGGCCACCCTTGCTGCTAACAGAGGAGACCACGGTGCCATGGTCTCCACTAATCCTGCTGAGCAATGAAAGTGAGGAATGCCTCAGGGGCCTGGGCCAGACAACCAAGGTCATCTCAGGGAGAAAGGACCTGCCTTCTCAGAACCACTGTGGGGGCACGGTCATTGCCATTTGGTGACCACTTTGTGGGAAGGCTTATTGAGCATCTACCAAGTATTTGCCAATGTGACCAGCATGCTAGGGCCGTTGACATGGTTGGTTTCTTTCGGAACACTTTGTATTGGCCTGAGAACAGTCTGGTCAGTGAAAGCGCCATCTATAATGTGCTGTTTCTGGGACAGGGAAGCAGCTGGCCAAGGTTGAGCGGGGTAAAGGCGAACCATGCCAGAGGGCTCTCTCTGGGAGCCAGAGCTGTGGGAGGGGAGTAGAGGAAGATGTTTTTTTACCAGAAGTTTCAGGGAACTAAGATGCTCCCAATGCAGCCTGTGCTGGAAATGAGTCTTTGGATAAATTGCCCATGGAGCCGGGGGAGCTCTGCTTCCAGGGCTGACACCAGTGGCCACCAGTGTTTGGAGAGATACCCGTGATTCACCGAGGGTCTCTAAGCTGCTGCCTGGGGGCTCATGATGGCAGGCAGTGACAGTTTCCTTCCTGCTCAGCACAGGTCCCAACCTGCCCCTCCCCCCGAGTCCATACGCAATGAGAAAGTACGGGCAGGATTCAGGGAGACTGTGCATCCTACAGCACCTGGGGCGGGACCCGGGGACAGGAGGATGGAACTCTGCTTCCACCCTGTTGTGTGACTGCACAAAATGACTTCATATCTCTGAGCTTCCTTTCCTTATCTCCAAAAGGATGAAATGGGACTCCAGCTGGAAGCCCTCGCCCGTGGCATTTCTCAGGACCAGGTGAAGAGAGTTTGCCTCATACTGCTTAATTTAGGATCGCAAGAGTGTGGGGGTGGGAGAGAATGGAACTACGGCACATTCACCACGCCAGCACCAGGACGACCTGGGGACTGCACTAGCCCGCCCAGGTCTTACAGTGACACCCACATTGATTAAGCCTCTTCAAGAGCTAGGATGAGTGGCAAGGCGTGGGCTGGTACTACGTGGGTAGAGTCACTCAGGGCTGGGGGTGGAGCTAATGCCAGGTCTCCATTTCAGGGATGAGAGAGAAAATGTAACATTAGCCAAGAGTGAGGGGCAGTAGGCCACCCTGCCCCCTAGTTTGGTTCTCTCTAGAAGGCTTTGAACATATTTACCTGAACACTCAGGCACAGGGCCTTGAGGCCGACCACTTCCTTTCTGGTCTCTGTCCCGTGGATCCTCGCTCTGCCAGGAAAGGCCCATACACAGAGAGCTCTGCTCTGATGGAGATTCTGAATTCCTTTTCACCACTTAGTGATAGCCAAATGGAAGGAGTGCAGTATTGATTAATTGCAATCTTTTTGAATACATATTCGCTCTGCTGTTTTATCATTAATGTACCAAGAAGCTGAACAAGCAATAAGATCAAATGGATTTCAGAATGCAGCAGAATTTCCATGCAGTGCGGTCGGCTCTGCAGCCATTACCTCCTGGCAGAGACAGCCCGATTACAGCCCACACCTTGGCTGGAGCTTGAAAACCCTTTGCTCTTAACCTTCTCTACCTCCCAGGAGAGCAGGTGGGCCCAGGTACCTTGGGCTCTGTGCCATAGGGCGCACCCTTCACACTGATGGAGACAAATAAATGGGAAGGGTGGACAAAGAAGGGAGCTGGGGAGTTTTTGCTGTGCACAGATGCGGGGATGACTGATTCCATTCTGGCTATGGGGGTGCACAAGGTGACCTTACTCCTGCGTTCCCCTCAGCAAGTTCTGGAAGGAGAGGTGGATGCTCAGGATGGGTGACTCCAACCTGCTGGCTACCAGCACATCCTTTGCGTCTGTCTGGCTGCTGCAGAGCCCAGAGCTCTTGAGGGTTGGGTTGGGCCCTGGGAATC
Source organism: Ellobius talpinus (assembly GCA_001685095.1). Classification (NCBI taxonomy): domain Eukaryota; kingdom Metazoa; phylum Chordata; class Mammalia; order Rodentia; family Cricetidae; genus Ellobius; species Ellobius talpinus. The sequence goes on from LOJH01004816.1 coordinate 33,256, forward strand.
TGAACTCAGATCATTCTTATACAGAGAGCATTTTGCCCACTGGACCTTCTCCCAGCCTTCCTAGTCTTTTATGTGTGAGAACTTCATCTTCTTCATTTGCTAACTAAGGAAACTGTGTTGGAAACTAAGAGCCTCGAGAACCCAGGAGGTTACAAGTCTGTCCCCTCTTCCCCATCTTTGTCCTGCTTTCCCAAACCATTTTACGACTGGAAACCTTGTCAAAAGCTCTCTAGATGTACTGACAAGAACAAAAGTCACCTAAAACACCAATAGGCTCCTAAGCGATCATGTGGACAACACAGGATGGAGAACAGCATCACAGAACAGACGATGCTTCCAGAATTCAGCTAAAGGGGCTGCAGAGAGCTGGAGGGGGTCCTGCCTCAGTGCAGGTGGGCAGAGGTGAGGCCCAGGGGCTTCAGAGAGCTGGACAGTGTCCTGTCTCAGTGCAGGTGGGCAGAGGTGAGGCCCAGGGGCTGCAGAGAGCTGTACATGGTCCTGACTTGGTGCAGGTGGGCAGAGGAGAGGCCCAGGGGCTGCAGAGAGCTGGACAGGGCCCTGACTTGGTGCAGGTGGGCAGAGGCGAGGCCCACGAGATTGCCTGGGCAGTTTTGTCTCCTTATCTGTGTGTCTTCCCAAATCTGCCTCACTGTCTGCCAGATAAGGTTCCTCCTTTCTGGGAGCACGCTCACTGCTGCCCACGGCCCCTGTTCTGGAAATGGAACCTTCCAGTCTATCTTGATGGTTCAGGAGGGCCCTGGGAGCTCGAGTCTGGCTGAAGATCATCAGAGCAGGCTCAGGGCAGTCAGAAGCCAGGAGGATCCAACTTACGATGGTCAGTACAGCTGTTGCATACATGAGTGCAGGGACCAGCAAAGATCAGAGCAGCGATCCAGACTACACAACCACCAACAGCCTCCGACCCACCCAGTTCTTTCAGCCATAGTTCTTAGTCTTAAGCCCAGATTCACTCACTTGCAAAGGTTAAATCTAGGGCCTGCAGAGACCAGACCTTGGCTGGGCTCCTTCTGCAGGCCCCCGACTCCCTGGTTGGCCATTTCCAGCAAGCACTCCCACCATGGGAAAGAACTGCCCCAGAGACTCTATCTTCGTCTAGGCTCTTCTCCTTGTCTCACTGTACTTCTCCGCGCCAGTTGTACCTCTGCAAACACACCCCCTTTGCCAGCCATGCCCCCTCCCACCCCACACCAACACTGTTCTTCTGGGGCTCTTGCAAATGCTCTTGTGCCCTCCCCGTGTTAATAACTACTGTGTTCTAAGATAACCTGCTATATCTACTGGGAAGCAAACTACAAGCAACACACCAGGGCACAGGCAGGGCTTACGAAACCCTTTTTAGAGTTAGCTTTGGTGAGGGAGGAAAAGAGAGGTAGAAAGACTGGAGAGGAGGGTCTCCTCATCCCTCTGGCATTGCCTGAAGCGTGCAGGATGACCTTGGAATGAAGGACTGTATACAGCCTCGTCAAGCCTGCGAGGTTTGGAGATGCCCATGCCAGACCAGGCTCCAACGACCTTCACAGGGTCCTTGCAAGATGGACCAGTTGAGACCAGCATCAGCCCAGAGGTCTCTAAAAGGACACTGTGCCCCAGAGACCCTGGGATCTCAGCATACCCTAGGGGGAGGAAATGCAATTTTACCTCTTGTTTCGTTCTTGAAGAATAAATAATTTTGTCTGGGGGGATGGCTCAGGGTTAAGAGCAGTGGCTGATCTTCCAGAGGACCAGGGTTCAATTCCCAGCTCATAACCAGCTATAACTCCACTGCTAGCAGAGTTGGCAGTTACTTCTGTCCTCAGTGGGCACCAGGCACACACGTGGTACACAGACATACATGCAGGGAAGCACTCTTCTTTGCTTCTGTGGTGATGAGCTCGAGCCACTTTGGGCAATAAGCATCTACAGACCTCAGGCCCTGTGTGTGCAGACACTCAGCAGAGAGAACCCGGAGGGTGGATCCGATGGAAACCTGTTCCCCTAGATTCCCTTGCCAACTACTCATGCTGATTGACACAGCACTTTGGGAAATAAGAGCAGAAAGATATTTCCAGGGATACTTTGAGATGAACAGTACGGCATGAAATGGCCCCAGTTTTACATTAATCTCTGATATCTGTCCTGTAGTGATAGGAGCGAACGGGCCACTTCCCGCCATCCGGCTCCCGGCCGCTGGCTAGCTTTACCCAAAATAATTACACGGAAAACTGTATTCATTT
>LOJH01004817.1:0-31356 GCA_001685095.1 Ellobius talpinus
ACCTGACCAACCTCCGCAGGTTGGCTGCTGGGCCCCAGGCGTCTCTGGGCGAGTACCTCTTTGAGTGGCTCACTCTCAAGCACAACTAGGAGGCCTCTCCTTCCGAGGGGCTCCCATCTCTGCTCTTCACCAGCCGGCCTCAGGACCTTCGCCCGAACCTCTCAAGAAGCCACTAGGCAGCTTTGTAACACCCTGGAGCCCCTCTCAAGTCTTGGACCAAGTAAAAATAAAGCCTTTTGAAATAGCAAAAGAAAAAAAATGTTTACTAACTATCCAAAGAATGATTAAAAAATTCATACACTAACTACCCAAAGAATGTTTAAAAAATTCATAGCTGTTTAGAGCTGGGGTGTCTCTCAGAGGTCATTTAGTGGACCACTACATTTTGTAGATGAGCAAAAATGTAACACCCCAATCCAAAGTTCACACCCAGCCACTAGGCGGGTAAATAGGCCCCTTGATTTCCAGTTCAGTTTGTACTTTTCTCCTATAAAGAGGCTAAGGATCCATCCACAGTTAAAACAGTTTTAGTAGTGCAGGCCTTTAATCCCAGCACTCAGGAGGCAGAGGCAGTCAAGGCCAGACTGGTCTACAGAGCAAGTTCCAGGACAGGCCACAAAGCTACACAGAGAAACCATCTCAAAAAAACAAAAACAAAAATAGTTTTAGTATAACCAATTATGCTCAATTATATGTCAAACATACTTGCTCAACTATGTTCATAGCAGCTTTATTTGTAATAGAACTTGGAAAAAAACCTAGATTTCCCTCAAGGAATGGATGTGGTACATTTACACAATGGAGTATTACTCAGCTGTTAAAAACAATGACATCATGACATTTGCAGGCAAATGGATGGAATTAGAAGAAATCATTCTGAGTGATGCAACCTAGACCCAGAAAGAAAAACATGGTATGTACTCACTTATAAGTGAATATTGGCTGTAAAATAAAGGTTAACTCTGCTACAATCCACAGTCCCAGAGAGACTAAGTAATAAGAAAGGTTCATGGGGGGACACCCAGATCTCTATGGAAAGGGGAAATAGAAGAGATTTCATGAGTGGATTGTGGGCAGGTGGGAATGGGACCATGAGTCAGGTTGGGAGGGATGGAGGGGAGAGCACTGAAAGAGACTCCTGGAAAGGGAGGCATCTCGGGGTCAGACAGAAACCTGCACAAGGGAATCTCACAGCAATCTGCAAGGATGACCACAGTCAAGACTCCTAGCCGTAGCAGATATGTAGCCTGAACTTGCCATCTTCTGTGACCAGGCAAAACTTCAAGTGGAGGGATTGGAACACCAACCCAGCCCTGCCTTTTGGATGTGCTGGGGTAAGGGTGAACTAGAGATGGAGAGAGCGGCCAGTCTGGTCTAACCTAAAACCCATGTTGGGAGAATAAGCCCTTCCTGACACTGCCCAGAGCACCACTGGCTGGATAAGTCAGACCCAGAATAGGACCAAACATATACTGGTGCAATAATGGCACAGGTGTTACAGGAGGGACCAAACGCTTTCTGATTGTATTTGAGGCCTACTTCATAAGATGGAACTCATACTTGACACTGCCGAGGTGGTCAGAATCCTGAGACCATGCAGATCGTGGGCCCAAGGGAAAACCTATTACTATTACTTTGCTAAAGCAATAAAATTACTCCTAATAACACACTGCTATATCCACAGGTCAGTGCCTAACTAAACCCACGTCAGAGAAGCTTCTTTCCTGAAGTAGCAGGAAATTAACACAGAGACCCATAACTGGATAATATGCAGAGAGTGAGAGATTATGAAGTACTCAGTACTTAATAGAATGTTGTTGTTGTTGTTTGTATCAAATTCCTTCTCTTTAGGTCCAAGTATCTACCCAGAAGAGAAGATAGAAAGATTATAAGAGCCAGAGAGGATGGGTCACTCCCCAGAACAGTGTCTTCTAGATTCAACAGTATTGATACATAAATGAACTCAGAGACTATGGCAGCATGCACGGGGCCTGCACAGGTTCAAGTCAAACAAGGTTCTAGCACTAGAGGGGGAAGTGGACATGGGCTCTCACCCCTGACCAAGAAGCTCTTTCCAATGAAGTCTCAATGGATCTATTAAGCACACTTCCAGGCAGGCCCCAGCCTCAGGAGTAGATGGGTAACACAAAATGAACTCAATGCTTTTTTGTTAACTTTTTTTCATTTTGTTTAATTTTGGATTTTTTTTGTCTTACTGGTATTTTGCTTCTTTATTTTGATTTTTGTTTTGTGGGATTTTTGTGTTTCTTGGTTTTTGTTTGTTTGTTTGTTTTTTAAACAAGAGAGAGAAAAGTACATAAAGTTGGATGAGTACAAAGGTAAGAAAGATCTGGATGGAAATGGGGGAGGGGAAGACATGATCAGAATATACTGTATGAAAAACTTCAATAAAGAGGACATTCATCTTAGAGATTATTTTTCAGTTTGAATAGTAAATCAGGTAAAGACTGAAAATTAGAAACTATGCACAATAGACTAAGTCTAATAGAATGGTGTGCCTAACCTTAAACCTAGCCTGTTTAATTGGACACAAAAGTGTCATGGGTTTATTTCCACATGGAAATCATTTTCTTCTGGGAAACAAACTTATCCTGTGAGCCTGATTTGTCAGAAAGGGACAATGGCACAAACATGATGCTAAGTTCTGTCCAGTGTTGCCACAGTTAAGTGTGAACAACGGAACCCTGGCAGGTATACTCGGGCCTTCACGTGGGTGCCTGAGAAGGAATGCTTAGTGATCCTGGGCACTAGGCAGCAGTAACAGCAACAACAGCAATTATGAAAAGCATACATACACACGCACATACAACGTGCCACACGCTCTGCTGTGCACTTTCTACAGCTGGAACATGAACACATGACAGCTGAGTATACTTCCACAAGTCCTTCCCAAGACTGAGTCCTTCTGCTATGGATGGGGACCGGGCTTGAGATGGCCCTCCCCTCTATTGGTTATGGGCAGCTAATGTTTTCCATGGGGTAGGGATTGTCTTTTCTTCAGTGGTGTGGCCACTGGTAGGTTTCCCATGCTCCAGCAAATAACTGCCTGCCTGTGCTTATGTAAGCAATTCTAATTAAATTTAGTATGTTTAAAAAAAATACAAGGAAGTAGGAGGGTGGGAGAAGGGGGTCAGCAGGAGTGGGAGGGAGGGGAGAAAAAACAGCATGCAAAGTGGTTTATTCACAGCAATTCCCAGGCCAAATGCCCTGTCTAGTTGTGGGGTAATGGGTTACTTCACTGTTACATTTTATTTTCAGCTCTCTGAAATTTTCCTTGAGGATTTTAAATTTTTAAAAATTATTCTTCAGTTGATGTGAATTCTTTCGGACATTCATTCACTCAGCAAATATTTATTTACTTCTTCTATAGTTTATGGTGGACAGAAAGGAAAACTTCAAAGTTACTAAGACACGTGGACCTAAGTACAACATGCCCTGCGCGCACAGCTGTATAATGGAGGGAAGCCACGATTTCTAAGTCTGGGTTAGTATTGTTTCCATGAACACTTCTGAAAAAGAACATAGCTCATCAAAGTCCTTCTGAGTACTGAAAAGAATCTCGACTTTCCTTTTCAGTATGGGAATCAGACCCACGGTCTTGCATATATCACACAAGTGCCCTACTACTGAGTGACATGCCCAGCCCTGAGAAGTAAGATCATAGAGGAGACATCTTATCCTCCCTGATAATGCAGGAGAAATGGGGCATTGATTAAATGTTTTCAGAATGACATAAGTGGGAGGCAGAGGCACTGTGTCCTATTAGCTCTCATGAAGTGGCAGCCCAACTTCACTGCCACAGTCCAGCTAACCAGCTGACGTGATTAACTGAACCAAGCAGATAGCACAGAGGCCATGAGGAACACTTCACCATGACAAAGAACACAGAACTGGATTTTTAAAAATATTCTATTTTAACAGCATAGATAGCATCTCTGTCTGGAACTGAAAAGACACTAGTACATTAGAGCCCGGGAGCTTTGCACATAGTGTGGGAGGCTATGGGGGGAAGAACAGAACTCAGAAAAAAGCTGCGTGGCCTCACATCTAATCTCCACCTTGAAGTTGGGCTTTTCTAAAACATGGGGACAACTGTGTCATGGCTGAGCTGACAAACCTCAATTTTGTACCCTAATTCTTTTATTTCTGTGGCCTAGCAGACCCTGGCCATCTGGTTTTGTCCTTTCTGCCTTCTGGGATTTAGCCATGCTTCCTCTAATTGCTTTAACTGTGGTGCCCCTTCTTGGTCCCTCTGAAACCTGCCTACTTCTGTGTTAATAGTGTCACAGGCTGGGGACTAGACCTCAGGGGGACACTACAGCACTGGGGAACAGTGATCCTGTGCCCCTTTAGTGAAGTCTCCCCTGCTTCCCCAGGCTGAGCTAGGAGCATATCTGTTCCCCTGGGTATTTTCATCATTCACAAAATTCATGACAAAAAGTATTTAGTGGTTTTGGTGGCTTTATGAACTTGCTTCCCCAATAGACTAAAAGGTTCATAAGAACAGAATCTTGCATTATCCAGCAGTTAATTTAATACAACATTAATTTAGTGCCTTGCATGTTATCCATTGCATTGGCTGTACTTGAAAATCCCCACAGCACAGCACATAATAGGTAACAAGAGGACATTAATGTGTGTCTACCATAAGGAAGCTAACTGCTTTTGGAGCATAAGAAGTCAAACACAGACAAAGCAAACATCAAAATGAATGTCCTAGACTGATGGACAGAAGGCTCAATGGTTAAAAATACTAGTTACTCTTGCAGGAAACTTGGGTGCTGTTCCCAGGACCTATATGGTGGCTCACAACTGTTTGTAACTCCAGTTCCAGTGGATACAACACCCTCTTCTGACCTCTGCAGGCACAACACAAAAGTGAGTCACACACATACATACATGCAGACAAAACACTCATGCACATAAATAAACCTAAAAAGAATAGTTATCAAAATTAAGTCTTGTTTTAAAGTTAAAACTTTAAAGAAAAAGTTTAATAGGTTAACATGAAAGAAAAAGCAATGCCAATCATTAGAGGATTTTCTTTTTTATAATTTTTAAAGATTTATTTATCTTATGTACGAGGGCTCAATCTGAATGTACAGCCTTATGCCAGAAGAGGGCATCAGATCCCACTATAGATGGTTGTGTGTCACCATAAGGTTGCTGAGAACTTATGGAAGACCTCTGGAAGAGCAGTTTTTAACCTCTGAGTCATCTCTCCAGCCCCTCATTGGAGGGTTTTCACTTGCAGGTGCAGTGTGTAAGCTGGGACATGCACAACCAAAGCAATAATAAAAGTCAATTACAGTACCTAGATGTTGTGGGAACATGTGTACACTGTGAACATGTGTCTCTGCTCCTCTGACTGGTTTAATAAAGAGCTGACTGGCCAATAGCTAGGAAGGAGATGTTAAGCGTCAGGCTGCACCTAACACTTCTTCAGCACTTCCTGCTGCTGAGGCAATTCGGAGCCATTATCCAACTTCACCTTCACAGCTGCTCCCTGAGGGACTGCCATCATTCATTTTACACGTGGGGAAACTGATGTTCCAAAGGGTGCCATGACACAAGTCTCAACCACAGGATGCAGCAGTGTTCAGATTCCAAGCTGGGTCTGTGAGACTGCTGAGCCTGAGGGCCATGATCAGATTCTAACCCAGGCCTATGAGACTGTAGAGCCTGAGGCAGTGAGACTGGGGCCAATCAAAGTCCCAAAGACCTCCTTGGAAACTCACACCATGGTGGGTGAGAGGCAGAAAGGCACTCTGGGCTGGCCTCTCTGGGTCTACCCTTCAGCACGTCAACTTCATAGCTGCTGTGGGGCTGTTCTTGGGAAAGAGGAGCTGCAGGTGCTAGGGGTTTGAAAAGCAGCCTCAAACAGGCCTAATACAAGGACATACGGTGCTGTGTGGCAGCTGTGGTGATTTCCTGTAAGATATTCATCATCACCCACTAAAATGCATAGAACCACCCAGAACCCACAGGCTAACAGATCTGAAAAAATAGCTAAAACAGCTACCATAGCTTAGAGAGGAAGACAGGGAGGGAGGGACAGGGAAAGGTAGGGAGGAGGGAGGAAGAGAGAGGAAAGTAGAAAGAGAGAAAGAGAAGGGAGGGAGGGAGGAAGTGTGCCAGTTCTCACCAGCCTTTTGACAGACATATAAGTCCTGCAGCAACCTACAACAAACACGTTGTGCTAGTAAACGCCCTGTACACCATATGTCTTCTGGCTTATTTTGAGCGAATCTTGGACACAGTATACTTAGTGGCTTCCTAAGGTTTTGGCATTTGAGTGTATACCCATTAGCTTGGCATCTCCTCCACTGGCTTCAGCATCAGTCACTACTCTGCCCAGAGCAGACCACCCTTGATATACCCGCCAGCCCTGTGGCTGCTTCATGTGGTTCTCCCATCCCCGGCACTTTCCTAGGAAGGAGGAGAGCTGAAGTACCCCAAAGAGCATATGTATCCCTGGCACTGGAGCCAAAGTATGTGGCCAGACTTTTCATGCCACTCCTCAGGGATCCTTCCAAAACTAACATTTCCAGGGTGTCCTGGTGCTCTGTAAAGCAGCTAATTTTTTTCCAGGACATAAGGGAAGGCAAATAGACACATTTTTTCTTTTTACATTGACAGGCCTAAAAACTAACAATGCATTGCCTGTGCTACATAATGGGCTCTTTTATTTTTACAGCTAAACTGCATTAAAATACAGCCAGTGGACCTAAACTAAATCAATTTAATGACCTCAGGTGAGGACCCCAGGGCTGTCCATTCTTATAGCAAGTCGCTACTCTTTGATGTCAGCCGCAGTTTAACACTGGGCCCTTCTGACATCTCTACAATATTAATGAAATGTGTATGCATTTTCTTCTAAAGAAAGGACAACTCTTGCACTTAGGGTACATTTTACACAGAAATGTAAGAAATGTAAATTCTGTTTCATTCTCAACAAACGGGTTGGCATCTGTATATTTTTAAGTATCATGCAATTTGATAACAGAATTAAGAATGTTGGGTAATTACCCCTCTGAGGACTGGCTGGGGTGTGGGATGGGGGGAAGTGGGGGGCAGGAGANAGATGGGGAGGGAGGGAGTGGGAACTGGGGTCGGAATGTAAAATGAAAAAAAATAATACAAGTGGGGAAAAAGAATGTTGGGTAATTTGTTTTAAATAGTATAAACTGCCACGCCATGCTAGAACCTAGACTGGGTTTTTTTTTTTTTATAATACATTGTATACTGTGCAGCTTCCTTCATTTAGCTACCAAAGTTTGGGCTCCATCTCCCATAGTTTTATGGTATTTATATTTTCTAATACTGTAATGAAAGGGCGAGAAGAAAAGGCACTGAGTGAGGAAAGTATACAAGATGAGAAGACTGGGAGGGTACAGAAGGAAATCCTAGAAGAGAGAGGAACGTCGAGACCCGCAACACCAGGAGCAGGGTGCTAGCTCATTATAGCAGGGCTAGCCTCATGTGCTGTTTGAGGTTTGGAAGCAGGAACACTAGAGACCTTAGCTAGTTTCTCAAATGTGATAGTCTCAGGCTGTGTTAGCAGTCAGAAAGCAACGTTACCCACACTAACACCGAGCAGCCGCAGGGCAGGGCAAACTCTAGCAAGAAGTAATGCTACTATAGAGACTATTTGAATAAGAATCCTTTTCATTCGTAAGTAACACTTTATCAATATACTTACAAATAATTGTGAAGGCACAATAGGAGATTCATTTATGTCAAAATATAAATTAATGTTAAATTTATCAAGACAAAAATAATATGTTTTAATATACCAATCAGATAACTTCATAGAGAGTTTTGACTACCTTTAGTTCAAATATACACAGTGTCCCGGCAAAATTGGCTGTTTCAAAAAAGATGCAAAATCTTTACAGTAACGTACTAGTGTAGTCCTGACACATGGTGTCATCCATGAAGTTAAAACCAAAACCTCTAGCTCCAAGTCATACTTATGGCCAATGATAGCCACAGCCCTGGTGGAGGGTTACCTGGCACCAACACCATGCAGCACTCTAGTGTTTCCAATTCATAGTCAAGTTTGAAAGCTTTGGAAAGTAATACTGTCCCAACTACCTCCCTTACCTAATGTCTGGGTTTGGATCTTTGAATCTGGAACTTTATCAATTGCTAAAGAAAAAATGGTGGTAACTTTCAGCTAAGTGTGGAAGCTCGATGTGTTTATTCCAACATCCAGAATGGGCAGTAAGGTGGTAAATGAGGAATAAACCCACAAGGACAGAGCAAACAGGACAGGCACCAACTGATCTCAAGAGAAAGAGGATTCTAGAAGATGGGAAGCACACAGGTGAGTGGCACAGGAATCACAGCAGAGCAAAATACACTAAAGCATTCCATGCAGTGTTCCATAAGTGCCCAGCAGCCAGGGCTGTGGCCAGCACATGGACTGGGGTGGAGTTTGTCTGAGCAGCAGTTTAGAATGCTTGATATTCCCCTTACCCCAAGAGGACAAGTGGTATATCCTGGCTAAAGAGCAACAGAAACACCCCCTCCCATCCCAAATCAGAGGCATCAGAAGCAGCAAAGGCGTGGGCTATTCAAACTCTCACCACTGTCATTGAGAACTCCATGAGAGTCAATTTGCAGGGGCAGAAAGCAGGGAAAGAGCCGGGTCTGCATTCAGGACTTCTGTGGGCTCGGTGTGACAATGCCTTTTCTCTATGAGACAGCAGGCCATGCTACAGGGCAGCAACTTCATCCAACCATGCTTACAGAGACTCTTGAAGGTCAAGTGAAGAAACTGACCACACCACCCAGGGCTGCAGAGTATACTTGGATGTTCACACAATGACATAATTTCCTAAGCACACATTTGAGAATGTGTCCCATCGTCAGTAAGGCACGACTGTATGCTGCCTGCCTTTTCTCTTCTCCCCCTTCTTCTCATAGCGCTCAGATGAGCACCTTGGCTACCTGAGGTGTGACACTACTGCAATCTACTGAGTCAAAAGGAGAAGAGGACCTGCCTGTGTTCTATTGAGCATACAAAGAATGTGTTAAAATTTAAAACATCAAGCAATATAAATATGTATGCTTTGTCACTATTGAAAATAGAATTTTTAAAAACTAATGACATATTGCTATATCACTATGTAATGAGTTTATTATTTTCAGGCTTAATTTATAATTGATAAAGAGCAACAGCTAAGACCCTTATAGACAAAAGTCTCTGGAGGTTCTCATTCTTTATGAGTTCAAGAAAGTCCCAATCAGCCGGGTGGTGGTGGTGCACATCTTTGATCCTAGCACCCAGTAGGCAGAGAAAGGCGGATCTTTTTGAGTTCGAGGCCAGCCTGGTCTACAGAGCAAGTTCCAGGACAGCTAGAGTACTACACAGATAAACCCTGTCTCAAAAAAACCAAAAACCAAAACCAATCAACCAACAAACAAATAAAAAGAAAGTCCCAAACCTCATATGATCCAAGAATTACTACTATACTCGGTCATAACACCCACAAGGAATTGTGAATTCAGAATTCATCTTGTAATTATTCTTAGAAAATATTCTGCACTATATTTTTGGTTAAAAGGATTAACCATCAAGTTCCATTTAATATACTTTAAAATACTGATAATTTTTATGAATTTGTGTGAATATTTCTTTATTTAAAATATGCCAAGATTTTTTTTAAAAATCAAGCCAGGCAGTGGTGGTGCACACCTTTAATCCCAGCACTTGGGAGACAGAAGCAGGCAGATGTCTGTGAGTTTGAGACCAGCCTAGTTTGCAAAGTGAGTTCTAGAATAGTAGAGCTATTATACAGAGAAACCCTGTTACAAAAAAATAATTCTTAAAATCATATCTTTCTTGAATTTTGTACTTCTGTTACTAATGAAAAACAAAACTGAACATTTATTCAGTATAAATGGAGACTCCTTGCCTAGATCGTCCTCTATGCCAGGCCTATTTCTCAGGGCTTCCCAATAGCTCCCCACTAAGCCCTACAACAATTCCTAGAGGTTACTGGACTTAGGCCCAGGCAGCTTTAACTAAGTCTTTCCACAGTGGGAACGTTGGTAAGTGGGAAGGTCAGGATTTGATCCCCAGCACTCTGACTCCAAACTCGAAACCATGCAGTGGACAGCTGAGACTCATCCGGTGCTCCCAGCCTTCAGAACCCTCCCTTCCTACTTGCCAGAGTAGAAGACACTGAAAGTGAAGATGAGAAAGGACACATACAAATCAGGCAGTCTCTAAAGAGGCCCCAAATGTGGATGAGGTCCCCCATCTGCCTTCTCTTCCTTCTACATACACAGTGTTTTCCTTCGGGGCAGAGTTCTGCTTCTGTCCCTGCATTATCTATTCATTTGGAAAATAACACCCGATGTGTGAAATGCTTCAGGGCTAGGCAATCAGATGGCAGTTTTAAAGGATTTTTCCCCTTGGGAAGTATGTTGCATGAAATTCTCATAAAGGCAGTATGTTTCCTACTTTCATTATGTAAATACAGCTGCTGACTTAGTCCTTTTCCATCAGCTTATAAAGAAACAGGGCACTAGTATATAAGTTAGTATAGAAGGGATGAGAGGCTGGACTGATGTTCTAGTTACATACAGAACTAGCCTTTAGTCCAGAGAGGGAGCAACATGCTTTTCAGTGATCTGAAACCCACATCCCACTATCATTACATCTGTCAGCGAGGCGGCACTGTAATGAGGGTACTAATAGCAACTGTCGTGTCTGCCCTGGAAGACCTACATCCACTCCCAGCAGGCTTCCTGCTCCCTTGAAGACAGCAGCTGACTAGGACATTTTCCTCTGCATCTCTGCTGAAACAAACGCAGAATCACAGGCGGTTGTATGTAAGTATTGTGATAGTTAATCTTCACTAGCAACTTGACTGCATTTAAGGTCACTTAGAAGACACACCCATAAAAGTGGCTGGAGAGAGGTTTAACTGGGGAGAGAGATCTGTCTTGAATGTGGTAGCCCCATCCCATGGGTTGGCATTCTGGATGGAAAAAAAGGAAAACCAGAGAACATACCAATATTCACCTCTCTTGGCCTCCTGACTTTAGATACCATGTGACTTGCCCCCTCATGCTTTTGTTGCTATGTCTTCCCTGCCATGATGCTAATATGCCCTCAAACTGAAAGACAAAATAAACCTTCCTTCTTTCTTCCAGAGGCCAGAGATCCCTTGAAGCCCAGTATTCATACTGGGAACCAAACTCTCCAAGGTCTTGGTCTCTCCCTCTTAAGTCATCTTTGCCAGTTACTTTGTCACAACAATGAGAAAAGTAACAAATGCAAGTGTGTCATGGCACACATATCTACAAGCAACAGATGCAAGAGTGTCATGACACACATACCTACAAGTAACAGACACAAGAGTGTCATGGCACACATACCTACAAGTAACAAATGTAAGAGTGTCATGGCACACATATCTACAAGTAACAGACCCAAGAGTGTCATGGCACACATACCTACAAGCAAAAACACCGTTTCTCATCAGCTGAAAAACTCGAGTCAAGAGACCAAAATGAGCCTTCCCTACTGATGTAAATTTTTAACAATTTACTCAAATCTACAACTTACCAATCATGATATAAATATAACATTGGGATACAAATATGAATTCTTGGCAGCAGACAGAAAACTAAAAATTTTCAGATCAAGTGAGAGAGAAGCAAATCATACCTGGAATTTGATTGTATGTAGCTTCCTGGGATTTAGTCTCTTTTGTAGCAAAGCTGGTGTTACTACATGGAACTCACAGCATTTAATAGATACACAGTTGCTGGGGAGTATTATTTTAAGGTGCCTGACTTGTTTATGCTGCATTTGTTTAACTCTGTGAAGCTGTGATTCTTTGCCTGTCTGAAACACCTGATGGTCCTAAAAGAGCTGAATGGAAATAGTGAGGCAGGAGAAAGGATCAGCCGGGCTGGTAGGCAGAGTATAAACTGAAGGAGGACTGAGGAGGACAAGGAGAGGAGGACATCAGGGATCTGCCACCTAGCTACACAGCAAGCCTCAGAGAAAGAAGTAAAGATAGGTATACAGAAATAGAGAAAGATAAAAGCCCAGAAGCAAAAGATAGTCGGGATAATTTTTAAACAGCTGGCGAGAAACAAGCCAAGCTAAGGCTGGGCATTCATAATTAAGAATAAGACTTTGTGTGTAATTTACTTGGGAGCTGGGTGGTGGGTCCCTCAGAAAGTCAAAAGACTAAAACATTCCACAACACAGTGATAGGAAAACACCATAATAAATGTAAACAATCGCACCTTACACACAATATACTATTTACCTTCTAATAAATTTCACTGACCTTCTAATAAAGTACACTTCCTTATCTGAAAACATGCACAAAGCCATTGATGTCAGGGGCCTCAATGGGAACTCAGAGGGAGGACTCAGTTGAGTACTGGCACACAGAAGGGACTCAGTCAACCACAACTTACAATAACAATGCTCTTAGTATTTCCTTTAGGGACATTCTTAATTTCCCAACAGCATATTTCTAGAAGTGTATTTATGGAAAAACATGCTGTTTTAGAAAAAAGCTAGTTAATTTTTTCCAACAGCTATAAAAGGGTAAAAGGACAACTTTAATTACTGAAAATGCAGAAAACATCTCAAGGATGCCAGTGGTACTTTTAAGAGGAGTTCCTCTCAGTAGAAAACTGCTGTGGAAATGGCAGGCATTTACCTAGCAGCGGTCACAGGCCACCTAGACCGGTTAGCATAGTAAACACAAAGGAAGTGAAGGACATTTCTACCACATGCAAATTACTTCAAACGTAGAGAGCAGGAGTAATCTTGGAAAAGGACACAGATGGGGTATAAATTTGGAAGGAAATCAGGGAAGAAAATGAATACTTCTGTTCATTACAAAGTGAGCCATCGGATTGGGAGAAAGCACAGTTACCTCTACAATCCTGCTGAGGCTATCACAGCAAACTGCCAATAGCAGTCTGGTTCATTTGATAATATTTATTACACTTCTTAAGTCACATTCATTTTTTAAAGACAAATACCACTCTGTTTTTACATTAACAATATCGTACTTCAAAGTATGTCATAGTATCTTTTAGGTCAACATTATTCAACATACATTAATATTCTACTCCCAAAAAGTTTTATATGAGACAAAAAATCACAAAGACTTTCTTTATATTTAGGTTTCTATTTTCACACTATATCAAAGGAAAAATTTGGTTTCTTTTTAACTTAAAATTAAACACACATAACACTTCCTACGTCCCTTTACTACCATACAATCACTTATCATTTCCCAACCATTTCCATGCATGCACAGCTGCTCCTACACAATGGGGAAATGAATATGATCAATAAATGAAGTTTTCAAAAGGAAATTATTAACTTAGTTCTTGACTAGCAGCACCATGTGTTTCCTATCCATTTTCTTGCTACTGTAGACAGTGAATAAGACTTAAAGGAACATTAGCCTGTGGCAAGACCAGACAGAATATTCTGGAACTGTGCTCTGAAGTAAAATCATTCCCTTAACATCAGGAGATTTAATACTACCATTTCACCATGAAAATAATTACAGATGAATGCTCTGACCAGGACTAATTATCTTTGAAGTACTCCAAATTCAAGCATTCAAAACAGTGCTTGACAAAACTCTTTACCTTATCACAAAGTTACAAAGAAAACAGCTGTGGGCAAGATCCAATCCTGTGGAGTGTGCGTCTAAAGATCAAAGCGGGAACCTTGAGCAAAATGAGAAGGTATATAAGAACGTGTCATTAAGAGAGCTGGAATTTAAGCGTCTGACCTTTTGTCCTTCTTTTACAGTTATCAGGGTGATGAAATAACTGCTGAACGACAGTATGAATTTAGTAAACAGGATCAGAACATCCACCGTGTGTGTTCTTTCCTCCTGATTGCTTTATGATATGCGTTCAATTTTGTACCAAGCAGTACAGCTGCAAAAATAAATCTTACAGCCAGTGGGGAGAAAACACTGAAGGCCAGTATAATAGGTTCATAAGAGTGCTCCCTTCTAACTGGGTGTGTCCCGTGGGGTTTAGAGGTTGCAATATTAAAACCTGGAGGTTAACCGTGACTTGGGAGCAGTCATCCAGGAATCAGTGTCACCGAGAGCTGCAGCAATGTGTTCCTCTACCTGGAAAAGCTGTCATTCTCCCCAGCTCATGCCAAATTGTCCTTCAGGGCTTAAAGTGCCATTTTTGGGGGTAACTCTTTTCTGACTGCCAGTTTTGAGCTCTCTCTATTGTTTGTGTAGGTTTCTCACATAGCCCTTGTCACAGCTGCAATTTTATATTATTATGTGTCATTATTTGATCAGTTCTCTCCCATTAGACTGCAAGTTTCCGAGGGCATGGGCTTACAGGTGTCTGTTCCTATCATTATAGTCCCAGATCTGAGAGCAAAGCAAGGAGCACATTTAACTTGTGATTAGGAAAAGATGAAAGAGAAAATGAGTAAGAGTGAATAATGATAGTTAGCTGATTAACTGGTTACTGGAGTAATGATAGTTAATTGGTTAACTGGTTATGGGCTACTACTACACAATAGTAATGATTAGGAATATACCCCAGGACAGGCACCTCAGGGTAGCATACCATTCATTTTACTGAGCAGTCTGCCCTGCCCTCTTCGCCCTGCAGTCTCTTGCTGCCGGGAACACAAATGGAGTCAGGCATGGAGGATGGCATGGGGACCTAGTCCTGCAGTTTGGGCCTAGAGTTCCTGTACTTAGCTCACGCATGTTTCATAATCCTGGACCTCACACCTTGCTAGGGGCAATACGGTTAGGATTTATATTCAGCTTTCAATAAGGGCCCTCTGTGAGAAGAGGCATAATCAGAAAAGTGGTCATCATGGCACCGTGACAGCCTTTCAGAATGAATGTGTGCACAGAACACATGCCCTGAGAATCAGGGTCCTCACCAACACATGCATCAAGGAGGCAGAGTCTGCCTGGATTATGCTCAGGAGGGGGATGAGGCTGCTGGCGCCTGAGCTCAAGAGGCCTAGAGGAGCCAGCCAGAGAAAGAACACTGGTGGCAACAGTGTCCAGAGAGCTCAGTGAGTACTTCTTTCTAGATGACAACCCAAGTGTCTGCTCACAAGCACTGCCCCTGGGACTTGTTACAGCTCAAGAATGACATGTTTCACCCGATAGAGCAGGGTGAGTGCATGCAGAGGATCTTTAGGAACTTTCATACGCACTATTTTCAGAGCTGGTTTAGGCAGACAGAAAAGTCAGCTCCTTGAGTTCTACAGTATGCTCTAAAAGGTATAAATACAACTCAGAAAGAAAGTGTTCTGAAATCCATCCCCTTAGCTTCCAATCAACTGGGAAACCTTGCATTAGTGACGCCTCAACACTAATTATTTTAAATCATTTTAATTTTCTCAAAATTAGAAGATGTAATAAATACTGATGGAGAGAGGAAAAGAAAGATGGTAAATTCACATGTAATCCTTTATTGAAAGTTAACTACAAATATTGTGTTGAAGTATATTTTTCCTTTGTATATATATTTTATATGAAAAAACAAATATGAAACAATAGTGCATATACTGTTTTGGTTAAGTAGTTGGAAAGTATTCAAGTAATGGAATATTGTAGCCAACCTTGCACCTTATTAAATATTCCACACAACTGCTTTAAGAGGTAAATAATATACCATTATTTAAAAAACTACCATCTATTTAATCAGTATCTCCTATTTCTGGACAACCAATATTTTTTGTGAAACTGCAAGTATCTTTTCCCCCAATTCATTCTCTAATGCATCCTTAAAGAACAGTACTTTGTAGGGTGGGAAAATGAATGCAGAAAAACACTAGACAATTTATTTTCATCTCCACACAGGATCCTAGTGTTGCTGGGAAGGGAGAGGACAGCTCTGCCTATGACCCTTATTTAACTGGGGACGGATGTGTATGGTCCAAGGGCAGCAAAGTGATAAATAGGTTTTGGCAGCTCATTCTCCCTACCTTGAGTAGTATTACAGTGTGTCATTGGAGTGGGTCATTTAGAACAGGAAGCCAGGGACACTATGTGTTGTTCTCCCAGGGTAAATTCACAGATACCACATAGAAGGCTTTGGCAGGATGCTCAGCAGGCACAGAGAAGCACAGAAAGTGGCTTTATTTTTTAAGGCTCAGATTCAGATGAAAGACTCACAGGGAACCCAGCAAAAGGGAATGCCTGGGCTTGCGCTCAAATAGCTGGTTTATTCTGCTTTCACAGTGCACAAAAGCTTTACTGATCTGCCCCACAGTCGTCCCCTAATCTCACACCTTAGGAAAAGCAACACACACATCTTTATTAACACTGAATCCTCCATTCTGATGGGAAGGATGCTCAAGAGACTGGATTTCTAAATCCACATTGATTTATTACATTTTCCACATCTTACTGCAATTCAGTGTAGTAACTGCAATTCAGCCCACTCCAGGCAAACCCAGGGTGCATCAACAGACAAACCCACAATCACATTTTTCAGACGCTGTACTTCAGAATCACAATGATCGGTCACAGAGCACACAATCTTACCTGCCAAGTGGCTATTTCTACAGACTAGAGCTCAGGTGGGGGTGGCTACTTTGCTAATTGATTTTCTGGTAACTTAATTTTTCTCCGAAATGGAAATAAATAGCTCACTGGTAGTCATGTCCCACTCCTTGCCCCATCAACCTGCCTCCTAACAATAGAAATAAAACAGAACACTATTATAAGAAAAAAAATCCATGAACTATAGGAAAGAAACTCTCAAAAGCAAAAATTTTCTATTAATCCCATAGTCCAGAGACAGGTGTTATTAAATAGTTTGGTAGGTGATGCTTAGTATTAGAGATTATCTTCTCCCTGGTACATAAATATTTATAGACACATTAGGCATGCCTGCTGTGTAACCTCTTCTATTTGACAAATGTACATATATATATATATATCTTTGTGTTGATTCATACTGTTTTTACAGCTGGATAATTGTATTTTTAAAACTTTTAAAGTCCTGACATAATTTTACTTTGACAATTAAATTAGTAAGACCAATGGGATGATGTGTTTCAATGTTGACATGTGGCTTCTTTTGAAAGAGGGAAACTTCTTAGTAGACATTAATTAAATAACCTAACCATTTATAGCTACAAAGTTCAGAATAAGCACAGAGAGTATGCACAATAAAAACAGAAACAAAACCATTAAAATGTCTGCAGAACAGTTTGCATTTTGGGGGCTGGCTTTATCACTTGTTTACTCTCAAACCCAATTAAATTATATTTTTTGACATTTTATGTGTTGCTCAACATGTGTTACTTAAAATTTGAAAATAAAAAGCTCAGATGATTTGTACAAAGCAAAAAACATTAAAGGCAAAAATTGAATTAGACTAAGAAAGCTGTTTACTAGACTTTGTGAATCAGAAATTAAATTATGAAAAAGCAAGTCATTAATTCTCAAAAGGAATCTTGATTAGAATCTAAATGATGAAAGAAAAGGGTGTCAACCTAGCTTGTTTGAGAATCTCTTCACATTTTAAGGAGAGTGCATGATAAAAAGGCTATTGGTTTCTGATGTGTAAACAGTCACCATCAAATGACAGCACCTAATCTGCTCCGGACTGGCTAGTTGTATGTTCACAACATAGATAAGAAGACTAGAAAGATATTTGCACTCCATAGCAATATCAAACTTTGGAGCAGTGTGATGCCTTTAAAAATGTTTATATATTACATATCTCCGAGGTTCTGATGGAAGCTGTATCTTTATACAAATACTCATATTATTATAGACATGCATGATTCTCCCATTAACTGTTCTGCCTTCTTGTTTAGTTACAAATGCTTAGAATAAAGACTACATATTTTGTTCTTTTAGCTAGGAAGCCATGTGGGCAAATTTTGGTCAATAAGGACAATAAATATATGTACAATATTCCACCTCCAAGAAGTAGGCTTTGCTTTAAAATTAGATGACCTATATAAAACAATGACTTTCATTATGCCATTTTCATACATCCAATGCACTTCCATCATATTTTGTTTTGTTTTCTTATTAATTTAATTCATGAATCGCAAAGAGTGAATAAAATTAAAATGGGGTCAAAGGAAGTGGGCCACAGGTGTACAGGCAGAGGGGCAATGAGAGACTGCACCAGGGCTAGAGAAGAGAAATGCCCTTTTTCCTTCATGCCCCACCCACTCAGCAGGGAATTCCCCAGCAACTGACAAGGACACTCTACTTGACCTTGTATTCAAAGTAATAATTAGCATTTGCAAAGCCATCATTTTTCCCTCCCTGCTCTCCAGAGGCAACAACAATCCTGTAGGCAGGCTTGAAATCCACAAGTCCCATATTCATAACAGTACTACGGTGAGGGAATGGCCCAGGTGCCCATAACTCACAGCAGCTGTACCCAGAAACAGCACTGGCTGGAGCCTTCTCATTGAGGCTCTGGATACTTGGCCTCTTGCGATGCCTACTGCAGTGTATGGACCTAGTTTGCTGCTTTCCATGAAGGAGTGAACTGTATTTTGCCTTTGGTCACAGGCTACTTGTGATATTTTTCCACCTGAGACATGTCCTCATACTCTCCAGGCCTGGTTGCTGGTCTGTGACAAGGATGTGGCAGCCATCACCCATGGTACACTCCCAGTAGTAAGGGATCCAACTTGAGATAGAACTTGTCATACATGCCACCAGACAGCTCCAGCTCACGCAGGAAGCAGGGTCGCCCACCAGAAGTTCCAGGCCTCACTTGAACTATGATGGTGAAGCTGGAATGTGTTGCTTCTTGGAACAGAAGCTGACGAAGGAGTCACTGATCAACAATCACCACAGGTGCCTATCTGCCATCACCTCATTTCACCATGCTCTGACATGGCCCACTGACTTGTTCAGCTGCTTCACATCACATTAAGCACCACTTTATTCTCTCTTGCCTCCCCTCCCCACACTTCATCTGGTCCCATCCTCATAACAAATAATCCCTTGTTTACTTTCTTGTTGCTTTTTTAAAAGAAAAAAACCTATGTCCCTTCCATATGTGAGACATACAATGTTTGTGTTTCTAGTTCTGCTGTATTTCACTTATCAGAATGATCTCTAGACAAGACCCGTTCTCAAAGCTAGGTGGTGTAGCCTTCTATCCCTTCCTCTCCTTCACCTTTATTGGTAAGTTGTAAATAGGCAGGAAACTTGGATCTTGAGCTAATTTGCAATATGAAAAAGAAGCCCTGTAAACAAAATTAACAAAGAAGGGGCCTGGGCTCCTGGTAACTAAGGAACTGCCACACTTGTTCTGGATGGCTTCTCTGTGGCACTTAAAGAAACGAGACTTGTTAAACCAGATACAAAGTTGTGTAAACAGAGACTCTGCTTTGGTATCCTGGACACCCTGACCCGAATAGTCACACAAAAACTATATTAATTACAGCACTGATTTGCTGATGGCTCAGGCATATTTCTAGCTAGCTCTTACATCTTAAATTAAACCATTTCTATTAATCTGTGTATTGCCACAAGGCTGTGGCTTACCAGTAAGGTTCTGGCTTCTTTCTCCTTCAGCAGCTACATGGCATCTCCCTGACTCCACCTTCTCACTCTTTGCATTCAGTTTAGTTTTCCCATCTACCCATATTCTGCTCTGTCATAGGCCAAAGCAGTTTCTTTATTAATCAATGGTAATAAAACATACTCACAGCATACAGGGAATCCCACATCACAGCTGTTCTGTTCTCATAGCTGAACTGAGCATTAATTGATATAAGTTAGCATGCCATTCATAGGGAGAGGTATCTATAGGTCTCAAATTTATACGATCATATTATAAATATAGAGGGTGTAATGATAAACACTTTATGTTTATACTTACAATTTTTATGTCCATTAGTCTTTGTGATCTTCACAATCACCTATATGGTAAATATTGATTTAAATATAAACAAACAAAATCCTGAAGCTTAAGGTATCTCCCATGCCCAAGATAAAAAAGGGAATGAAAACTGTGATTCAGATCTCATGCCTTTCATTTCTTGTAACCATAGTGCATGCACAGGTATGGTCCACTTAAAAAAATCCTTCCTAAAACATGCAAGAAAGATAACTATATGTACCTCATGTAAGAACTTGAACTGTAAGCTGAAATAAATCCTTCTTCCCTTCAATTATTTATGTTAGGTTGTGTTGTCATAGAAACATGAAAGGAACTAAGAAAGTAGTTAAAGGTCTTTACCAACTCAAAACTGAATCCAACTATGAGATCAAACTACTCAAAGTTTTAAATGCTTGATGTGTAACAATCTGCTTGGGGATTAGCCTAAAGAAGCAATAGTACAAAAATGTTAATGTAACATAATTTTTAGTGAGGAGAAAAGAAACTAGAAATAATCTGAATGTCATTTCTAAGGCCCTTAGACATAGGAGAATGAAAAACATGTCTGTAACTTCTGGCATCTATAGTAGAAATGAAACCATGCCTCCCCCTGCATCTGCTGTGGTTCCTTCCCATTCGCTCAGACATCATGTGACTGAGATATCCTAGTCCACAGAGATGGATGCAACATGCCTGGAAAAGCAGAACAAGGAACTTGAAGGAACTGGAGTGTATAAAACACTGAAAATACAACCTTTGAATTTGTTTGCCTGAACTGTTACATGGAAAAACAGTTTCCATGCTACCTTAAGCCCTTGTTAGAGAACCTAAATCTTTATCAATACATAGACAACTGAATCTAATGAAGCTTTTTTTTTACCTTGAATTTGTTTTATTGGGGGTGGGTTAGATACAGAACTTGCAGTGCACAGCTATATTTAGAACATTATATCCCACAATAGAAAATAATTTTATTAAAATCAAATAGTGTAGCTCCTTTAAGAATGAGTTAGCAGTACGGCAACTTTCTAGAAAGAAAGTGAAAGATGAGAAACACTAATTTTGAAATCAAATCAAACATCAAAGCCTATATACGCTTGTCAGTATGCATACAAAACTAAGAAAAAGTATAAAAGGATACACTGATTATTGCAGAAACATTAGAAATTTGGAAAAGCAGCTAAAGGGGAATAATTAAATGGAATACATTTAATGATCTTACAGTGGTTCTATAATAGAAAAATTAAAGCTGTGTAAAACTCAAAACCAGTTACATAAGCTAAATGGCAAAAGTTAATACTGGGTATGAATCCTTATAGCGCATGAAGCCACATTAAAAAAAACAATTATTGGTGTTAGATTTCTATAATCATATTCCCATCTATTGATTTATATTATCTCTCATGTTAAGGAGAATTTCAAATCTATACAAACCTTGAAATAAAAGCGTTGCTTCCCCCACTAGAAAGCCATAAATATTTGGAAGTTACTTAGTTTTCTTGGATAAAGTCAACTCCATGAGTCTAAGGAGGTTGCTCGAGGCCCTGTGATTTACTGTGCCATGTTTTTGTATCCTGCAGTACATCGTCTTGAATGAGGCTAGCAGACAAGCATCCAAGGCCTGCTTACCCAACAGCAGCATTTGGCTCCTTCTGAAAATAAGATCAAGATTCTAAAAAGGCAGAAGACATTACTTTTTTTTATTTTTTTTTGACAAAAGATTTGTAGATGTTAAGTGGGCAAAATGACATCTATGTGTGGGGATTGTTTCAAAAACTACAAGAGAAGCAGCTTTCCAGCAAAAGGTGTAGTTTCCTAGTGGCACTGGATGACCCCGGGGCCTGGAAGGCATTACTCTCCTCAGCCTTGATTCCCATGCGTTAGAGGAGAAAGCACCCATCACAGTACAGCTTTGTCCATGCACGTCTGGCTGCTTATTCAACTCCTGGTTAGTCTTTTATAAAGAAACCTTTTATATACAAAACCCTTTAGTTATTTTCTTTTGACTGAAAAAAACCCTATCTTATAAAGTAGGTGTTCTCTATAGTATGAAGGTTGATGAAAACCATACCCTTGAACAGGAAATTCAAAAGACAGAATGGCAGGCAAGAGCTGACCCATCTGTATGGAAACATGTTACCATCCTTCGAGGGCCAAAACCGCTGACAAGAACACACCATTATTTATGAAAAGCCTCTGCTCCCTGGCTCTTGTCAGGCTCGTTCCCAAGCCACTGGCGGGCTAAGCCGGCGTGCTGATATCTGCCTGGCCTGGTGTCCTCAGAGCTGTCAGGAGCAGAGGTGTTAGTGACATGTGAGGAGGAAAATGTGGCGCACCAACCAATCAGGGGCAGGAGGAGGAACTGAAAAAGCTGTGAGGAAAGAAGGACCTGCCAACGCCAAACATTTAAACACGACTCTCCATCAAACTTAATGAACCTTTAAATGGTGATGAGCAAGGAAAGGGGGCCCCTTGGCACTATTTTTCTACATTGGCCCAGAAGAGGTGTCTGGCCACATTTGAATCTATCCAATGCTTTTCCCTTTCTTTCTTTTCCTCCTTCTCTCTCTGTCTCTTTCTTTTAACTTTGGAAAACAAATTATTTCTTCACCAGCAGCAGTGCAGCGCACACCAATTTAAGTACCAGAAGTCACCTTGTATCTTGATCAATGTATGCTGAGAAAATTCTAGGAATGTGGCTCAGCTAGATGGTGCATCATCACTTCAGTACCCAATGGTATCATCATCGAACTTACACCATTTCTTCCTAAGAAAGACTTTCCTCTGCTTTTCTGAGAGAATCAAGCATTAGAGTAGGAATACATAGATACGAATAATACATGCATGTACGCATGCATATATGCATATTCAGCCTGTGTATGACCACGTTTATTTTGAAAATCTCAGAGTATGTCAGGAATCATAACAAAAAAGAAGAAGTTTTCTACATGTAGTTGTTTCAGAGTGAGGAGGGGAAGGTCAATGTTTTCCAAACTTCATTAGTGATTCTGTTAAGTGTTTGACTGTGTTGGACAGGTCATCTCTCTCTTTTGGGATCTATTTTTTACTTCTCCTACCCATGATCTTTCTCAACAAATCATGGGAAAACTCAGTAATACCCTACTTTGACAGGTACTCAATTGTCTTCATGCATTACAAGCCATTCTCTTTCTTGGACTCATTAACATTTCTTTCTAAATATGAATCAACATTTATGTGGTCACCTTGGTCAATCCTCCAAATTAAGGACAAGACACAGGACAACTAAATGCTAGCTTACACAAGTAAACATAGCTTTTGTTACTAGTTTGCTAGGTTTTACAAAGAAAATATATATGACTTTTTGCAATAAACTGTCTTGGTTTGAGTCTAAAATTCTACAGGATAGCTCATTCTTAAGTTCTAGCCTTTTAAAGAGCATCATAAGACCAGGACTAGTAGAACCATGTTTGCTGTGGTTTGGATATAAAGCGCCCTGAAAAAGTCTCATGTGGCAGGGACTTGGTTGCCTGCTGATGGGCTTCCAGGAACTGAATCATTCTCAAAGGCTCTGATCTAGCAAATGCATTAATCTCATGCTAGATTTATAATATGGTATCCTTATTGGATAGTGGAGATAGTGGAAGGCAGGAGGTGGAGTCTGGTTGGAGGAAATAAGTCACTGGGTACTTAACATACGGTTCCCTTGGCCCTTCCCTGTTCGCAACTGTTATATAACAGCTCCTGGCTGTTGAACTATTCTCCTTCAATCAAGGCCCTGAAACCTATGAAGATGTGAGCCAAAATAAGCTTATCCTCCACAGCTGTATATCAGGTATTTTCCCCAAAGCTTGTATTGAAGTAGCATTGTTAAATTACAAAGATCAGCTGGGAACACCATCATTTGCTTTCTACTATGGCAGGTCAATTGCTGGCTTCCTCTCATGTTACACATGTGAGGCTCAAAAGAAGTAACTACCTGCCTAAAATCAGAAAGCAGTAAATGATGGAATGAATTTCAAATCAGGACTATATACAACTCTCAAAGTCAAACTATTTCTTCTACATTGAGCTGCTTTAAACCTAAATTTGATCTTTTATTTCCTTACTTTTTATCAGTGTATTTAACATGATGTGTGTGTTTATGCATGTGTATGATGTATGCACATGTGGGGGTCATAGGCCAGCTCTGGGGAATCAATCTTTTACTGTGGGCTGGGCTTAAACAACAAGCACTATTACCTGCCGAGTCTTCTTGCTGGTCCTCAGTTTCCCCTTTTTTTATTGCAAATAATTCAGAAGAAGCATTCACTGGCCAGAAATCCACTTTAGTTCTAAAAGTGGGAAAGGAGCCATCATAACTAATTAATTAATTAATAATTGGGAGAAAAGCCCAATTCTAAGGTTTATTTTGACAGACAATTCATAATTCTTTTTTATTTGAGTGAAAATAACTCAGCATTCCCATTTTTGTTTTGTGTGTCATATGCTCTTATAAACAAGAGTCTAAATTAGAAGGACTATTTTCTATAGCAAACCATGAATCATTCCCTTGCTCGTTTATTCTGTGCACTGCTAATGTTCTAAATGGTTCATGTATAAACATTCATTTATGAGAATAATGCTCAAATCAGGTTCAATGGCTAACTCCACATTTCAGAAAAAGAGCTGAGGCACAGGAAGGTTAACGACCTTGCCCAAGGGCACACAACTAATAAGCACTAGATGAGCCCATGTAATCTGATTCCAGTATCCACAGTATCATCTAAATGCTGCACTTATTGATACAAATTAACACAGAAGGTTATCTTCCAAATGGCTATTACCTGCATTTTAGTTATATGTCAAAGGCCATGAAAATGTACCGCATATGGCAATTGATAATTCAGATGCTAACACACTGAAGGAGTGACTCTGATGGAGGTTAATCCTGTCCAGGCAAGGCCTGCAGGACCATCAGCTCTGGAAACTGTTGCTCACTTTTGCCAAAGCTGCTTGGTGTCTCCCCAATACCTGCATTGTATTGTGTAATCTCATGTGATGTGTATATGTAGTCTTATGATTGCATCTCCATCTTACGGGCATATATAACTGTATCTGGTCAAGAAGAGGACTTTTCATTTAGCTATATAATTTTGGTGTATGGAATATGTGCTGGGACATGCTTCATAACTCTATCTATTGTCTAATGAAGACTTTTTAGACACTTAAAAGGCCTGCTTTGTCCTTTTGCTCAGACAAACTGCACACAATTAGCTCACTTTCACCTCAGAGTAAGTTCAAACTAGACTAAGACATTTTGTAAATAGATCATAAGTTTAAAACCCTACAGCTATGTACAAGGTCAGAGGTGCAGATGACCAACCAAGGTTGCTACACAAAGCACCCTAAGAAAAGCATGCCAATTCTTCAGTTGCCAGTCTGCTGACAATAAAAATAAGTCTCAAAGTTTGTCACTGGACATTCTGCCTGCCCTGTCTGGTCATAGGTCACTCCTATAACCTTGGAACCTTGTGTTTCCATGGCTCAGCTCCCTATCTGCCTGCCCTGTCTGGTCATAGGTTACTCCTATAACCTTGGAACCTTGTATTTCTATGGCTCAGCTCCTTATCACTTACCCTGGAGATGTGCTTTTGACCAATGAGAGGTAACTCTTGTAATTTTTTTTTGTAACCTCAGGCTCCTGTAAGAAGAAGAGTTTTTTTAGAGAAGAAAAGAAGAAGAGGAGAAGAAGCTAGGAAGAATTAGAATTAGGACAGTAGAATTAGAATAGAAGCAAAAGAATAAAGAGACTGATTCAGAAAAGTCTGTTCTACTTTAACCCAGAGTGATAATTAATTTCATGTGTCAAATTTACTGGATGAAGGATGCACACAGTGACACATAGTGAGAGGGCTTTTGCCCTCAGATAACCAAAGTAGAAAAGTTCTTCCTCATTTGCTGTTGTGTCCAATCTGAACCCTGACAAGAATCATGGGGCTGAACCCCAAAGGCTAGATAGTTATATTCATATAATATATGTCAGTTCTCAAAAAAAAACCCTCAGTGTGTGCATGAGAGAGAGAGAGAGAGAGAGAGAGAGAGAGAGCTGAGAATGGGAACTGACAGTACTGACCACATAGTATGGGTCTGAAACTGAAATCCCAAAAAGCAGGAGCCAAAGGTTTGACAACTTGTCTGTAACTCCAGTTCCAAGGAACCCAATGCTTTCTTCTGACCTCATTGGGCCCAGGCATACATGCGGTGCACAGACATAAATCCAGGCAACCACTAATACACATAAAAGTAAATAGATCTTAAAATAGGAATCAGAAGCTAGAACATCCACCTCAGAGAGCAATCTTGTTCTATTCAGGCCTTTGATGCATCCATCGGTGGACGTCTGCCTTTACTAGTGAGGGTAACGATGGTCTTCGTTATGCATCTAGCATCTAACATACAAACAACCTCAGAGACATAACCAAAAATAATGCTTTGTCACTTCTCTAGGCATCCTCCATCCAGTAAATTTGACACATGAAATTAATTATCACTCTGGGTTAAAGCAGAACAGAGAACATGTAAACTAAGGAAGAACACAACATTCTCTTGGCTCCGAGATTCTCATGGGCCATCCTGCAATTACTCTTCATGTACTATCATAGGCTATATTTAAAGGCAGCACTAGAGTTTATTCATAACCTTGTGGCTGGCCCTGAAAAGAAAGCAACAGATAAGAAACTGCCCAATGCATGTGGTCATCGTGCCTTGTTAGTGCCTTCAAAAAAGGAAACGTACAGAAACAAGAGAATGTGACACCTGAAGTTATTGTGTGACACAGTGCTCATCCCCCACGAACATACTCAGTACAGCAAGTACACAACCCTTAGTGCTTATAACTGCTGTGTTCACTATATGAAAGGTAGCTTCTTCCCAGAAGCCTCGGTGTGCCTTGGTGCTATGTGCTTCTGTCCCATGAGAGAAATTAGTGTGCAATGAATCTTTCATACACCATCATCATACTCTGTTTTGCGATCTTTTTAATGTTTTTAGTAATATTAACTCAAACTAAAAAGCTCTGGTATTAAAAGCATTCAGTAATTATTATGATATGGTCCTGGCACAATGATTATCAGGCTCTTCCTGATGCTTATGTTTTGTTTACAAGTGCTTTGCCACTTGGATTAATCTAAATTCAAGTCAGAGGGCTGGCTGGGGAGAGAATGAGAATTGCTCTCCATATTACAAATCATCAATGTGCTAAAAATCCCCAGGGAATGTCTGATGGCTGCACGACTTATCTATATTATAAAGAACACAATATAAGAAAACTTACAAGTATGAACATACATTTCAGCATGTACATGTAGGAATTCCTTTCTCCACATAGGAAGAGTGGGACAGAAGGTAAGGATTAGCACACTCAGTTAAAAACAACAAAGCTGCCTTGCGAAGGAAGGGTGCCATCACACAGACCAGGTATCCTAAGAAGGACAATATCCCTTTCCTCTCTGTTTGCTTCTTGGTATAAATTTGCTGAGTTCTCATGGCACCTTTAGACTTTTTAGAAGCACAATACTTGCAATAACCATGTTCAGTCTGTATTTAAGGGTAAAACAAACATTTTTGAAAGTTATGATTTATAATATAGTCCTAGTTTCTAGCCAAGAACCTTCGACTCTCTGGTTTAAATGCCTTAGAGAAGCCACGGGTAAACTTTGAAGTTAACTGCATTATAGGCTATTTTAGTATCACTACAATGTTATATCAATACAATTACTAAGCTCAACATTTCTAATGAAAATAAAATACAGAAACACACACACACACACACAGGACAGTTTCTTACGCTACTCAGGCCAGTACTGAATACCAAATACTGTGGCCATTCAAGTCCTGGAACTACAAGTCTGTGTGACCATAAGCAGCAGAAACAAGGATTTTGGACGATCTGATTAAGGTTCCATTTTTCTCTTTAAATTGCAAGTGGGACATATCACAGGCCTTTCTCTTTCTGCTCAACAAAAATGTTAATTTAAATTTCTCTATACACAGCATAAGGATGGAGGTCAGAGGACAAGTTAAACAGTCAGCTCCTTCCTTGAGCTCAGGCCCTCAGGCTGAAAATCAGGAGTCTTTATTTTTGAGCCATTTCCAAGACTGAAAGGCCATCATTCTTCATGTTCACAACATAAAATGACAGGGAGGGGGTGTGGGAATCTTTTATTCACCCCAGAGAACTATTTTTATGCAATTAGGAGATATATCAACCACCAGTTGTAAAGCCTTAAAACAAACACACCACTGAGGAGTGTGCACCAGCAGTGCTGGCAGTGCTAGGGAACACAAAAGGCCCTTCAGGGACTACAACATTAACCTGACATAGCTAACCACTCTACAAAGGTATATAAAACAACCCATGCAACAAATAACTGTCATGCTTCATCACACCAAAGAATCACTCAAAACCAAAGACACTAAGATTAAAAATAAACAAACAAAAATTCCAAACCCATCCATGCAGCCTAGAGTAGATGAAGTAGGCATGTGAAGCTGCAGCTCAGAAACTATCTAGCCATTACTTTGATGACTTGTCCCAAATTGTGACCTACTTCCAACTGCCTCATAGAGGCAGAACCTGGATAAGCCTATGTTGTAGAGCGTCTGAAGCAAGTTCATCAAATGTTGGGTGTGACACTGCCTCTATGATCTCAGTATGGCGGGAACGGTTTGCGTATGTAACTCATATTCCTAAGCATTTACCTTTATAAATAAGATCTTAGTTGAGAATCATTACATTTGGATAGCTATATGAGAGTTGATTTTCAGGTTTTCTGTGTTGAATTTTCTTTTTTCTTTGATTTCCTTTTTCTAAGTATTTTTTTATTTTATTTTGTTTGTACTGTCATGATTTTTAAAAATTAAGGCACTTTACCACAATAAAACTCACTACTTTATAAAATATGCAACTAAGTCGACTTTATCATAACCATCAACATGACATATACAATGGTCAGCACTAGCTAATTCCAGAACATTTACCTCACCCATTTAAGGAAATCCAGATCTATCTGACCTCATTCCTCATCTCCCTTTCTCTTTCTTGCTCTCTCCTGTATCCCTTAGCAAACCCCAGGCAAATACTCATATTTATATATCTTTAATATAAATGAACTCATAGTAACGTGTGTGGCTTTTGTGTCTTGCTTTTCTTTTCAAGCCCCATCCACATGGTGGCATATGTCAGTACTTCATCTATTTTCAGGACTGAAGACTATGGATATACATCGTGCTAAACTGTTTCTAATTTGAGGTTACTGAATAACTCAATAATAACTAAACACTGATGAATCACTTTTGTGTGTACATTCTTGGGGATGGGGTGGAACTGATAGATTATTGGTAGATGATACGGGTACATTAAGTTAAACTTCCTCAGGCTTCTAAACCATCTTTTTTTTTTTTTACAAATGTTATTATTTTACATTGCTACCAGTAACAGAAAAGATTCAAACATCTCTGTGTCAATACTTTTCTTTTTATTATTATAGGTCATTGTAGTAGGCCTAAATAATTAGTTTGTGGTTTTCATTTGCAGTCCTCCAAAAATTAATTGGGCTTAGCATCTGTTATGTTTCCTGGTTACTCTCTTTGGAAGATGAATGCTTAATCTTATATGTTAACTGAACTAAAGGATGACCTGAGAGCAGGTAAACATTAAACATTATTTGTATCTTGTGTATGTGCAAATAAGGTTGATTGCAAAAGAGATTAGCAGGTGAGTTGGTAGACTGAGTAACAAAGATCAGTCTGCTGTAGGTCTGAACAGAACAAAAGCCTGGGCAATACCACATACACATTCTGTTTTAGTTAGGACTTCCATCTTCTGTCCATACTGAGGTTGCTGGTTCATGGCCTTAAGGAGTCACCACTGGCTATCCTGTGTCTTCTACTTCCAGAGAGCAGAATGTGCAGTTCCTCAGCCTCTAGAGACACATAAGCCAAACTTATAACAAGCCTCCATATCTCTCGACTCATATCACTTATTGGTTCTATTCTTCTGGAGAACCCTGACAAATACAGATTTTGAACTGAGAATGGGGTGTTGCCATAACAGACGCCTAAAATATTGAAGTAGTTTTGGAACTGGCTAATGGATGAAGACTGAAAAAATTTCAAGGTGCATGCTAGAAAAATGTAGATTGCTGTAAACAAAATTTGAAAAGTGACTTTGGTTAGGGCTCAGAAGAGAAGAAACAAGGAGAAAAATCCAATCTCTTAAAAAAATACCTAAGTGATCATGTGCAGAATGTTGGTAGCAATATGGATGAGTGGTTTAGACTAAAATGAGAATGTTACTGATGACTATAGAATGTCATCTTTGTTATAAAATGAGAATGAACTTCATAGGCAGAAACTCTGAAGCAATCAATGTGCAGCATGCCCACACTGACTGTACTCACTAGATGGCACTTTCCAGACACTGCTCTTTCTTCATTCACATATTTATAGCAAGCTTTACTAAGTGCACCTGTCAATGCTGTGTTGGAAAAAGTATGTGCCCATTTTGTGTTATATGTTGGTAATTCTTACAATAATCATTTTTACACTATTATTACATATGTATGATAATCACTAATGTTATTACTTTAATTCTTAGACCATTCCCACATAAAATAAAATATTTTTTGATAAATTGTTTTGTCTATTCTTCCAATCAGCCAGTCCCTCATCTCTTCTTAGATCTCTCTATTTTCCAAGACACACAAGTCTTAAAATTAGCTACCATGGCTTCTAAATATTCCAGAAGGAGGGAAAGCTGATACAAACAAAATAAAGGACGCTATAAACCTTGCAAAGGTTGCTGATATTGTCAGAAATTTTTCTCCAGAATCAACACTCCTGTGTAACTCATATGAAGGAAAGCCCTGCAAATTTAAACAATGATGTAACCCTTTTAGATTTCACCCTGCTTATCAATTACATTAAATATCTAATCCAGCTTTAAAAGTTTATCAATGTGTATTTGTGCCTTTTCTGTTGTTGTGATATAACATGTTTTAATAATATTAATGTTAAAATACTTAAGACTAGAGAATCTAAGAAACAGTAAATACCTTGTATGCATTTTCAAAGCAGGATTTTCTTTGGTTGATATGTACTAAAGTAGAATAACCAGTGATAAACTCTATATCTCATAACATAGCTTGATATGCTATGGATATGCATATATTTAGTGTTCTATTTTCTTCTTCACGTCCCCATTACTTTTCCATCATTTGTCACTTCATCTTGAATTACTGCCTTCTAAGTGGATTATCCATAGATGACAGATAATATAACAGCAATGAGATTTATTTTTTAAAATTCTTTTGTATGTGTCTGTAATGTGACTCTAGGTTTGTAGGCCATGGCAGATGTGTGGAGACTAGAAGACAACTTTGTGGGATCTTTTGGCCATCTTCATATGGTGACCATGGTCAAGCTCCAGTGTGCA
Organism: Ellobius talpinus; assembly: GCA_001685095.1. Taxonomy (NCBI): domain Eukaryota; kingdom Metazoa; phylum Chordata; class Mammalia; order Rodentia; family Cricetidae; genus Ellobius; species Ellobius talpinus. The sequence continues at coordinate 31,352 of LOJH01004817.1, forward strand.
CATCA
>LOJH01004818.1:10898-35486 GCA_001685095.1 Ellobius talpinus
CCAGCCTGGTCTACAAGAGCTAGTTCCAGGACAGGTTCCAAAGCTACTGAGAAACCCTGTCTCAAAAAACCAAAAAAAGAGAAAGAAATAGAAAAGTAAAGAGATTTTAATTATATTTTGACGCAAACATTTTGTAGATTGTATGGGTCCAGGAAATAGGAGTCAAGAATGACCCTGGTTCTTTTTTTCTTTGTTTGCTTTCTGAGATAGGGTTCTTCTTTGTAGCCCTGACTGTCCTGGAGCTAGCACTGTAGACCATGCTGGCCTCAAACTCACATGATCTGCCTCTCAAGTGTTGGGAGTAAAGGTGTGTGTCACCACCGGGTTTCCCACTGGGTTTCTCCCTGGCCATTCTAATGAGCTAATTTTGTGAATTCTTGACTCACAAAATGCTAGTAGTGGGTTGACTAAAATGGCTGTCCAATAATAGAACAAAGAGAATATTCTTTATGAATTTGTAGGGCTGAGCATCCAGTGAGGGATATTGTTATTCCCTCTTGTAGGGGAAAAATAACCTAAGCTCAGAATACTATTGTGATGTCAGAGGTATATTACTCCATTTTGAACACAGATACCTGTCTGAGAAGGTCCTCAGTAGTAGGAGCCACTTGTTTATTCCTGGCTGCCCAGACTCTAAATAACCACTTAGAAACTATGTTATTTAAATCACTGCTTGGCCAATAGCTTAAGCGTATTGCTAGCTAGTTCTTATATCTTTGCTTAACTCATTTCTATTAATCTGTGTATTACCATGTGGCTGTGGCTTACTGGGTAAAGTTTTGTCTGGATCTGGCATCTGTTGCCAGTGCAGTTACATGTCTTCTCCCTGACTCTGCCTGCTTTCCCCAGTATTTAGTTTAGTTTTCCCCACCTAGCTCTACTCTGCCCTGTCAATATTCATTAACCAATAAAAGCAACACATATACAGAAGGACCTCCCACACCACTCCTTGAACTGAACAGATGTCTTTTCTGTGGCTGTTTCTGGGTCTGTGTCTCTACTACCAGATTGAACTTGTTTTATGTTCTTTAGGTTAAGTTTTTAAGAAATTAAAAAGTACTCCCAAGTGAAGAAGTGGAAATGCGTGTTTTTTTTGTCTTTAGCCTCTTTGCTCATCAACAGAAGGGAAAGCAACTTTTCACTTACCATGATTCATTAAATGAATTCTGGCATTCAGAATGACTTAGCTTTGGGCATAACGACTGCATTTGAGTAGCTAGCTGCCTTTGTTAGCCTTGGGTTTCATGTCTTCTGTATTGTTTTCTGTTAAGACCTGTGGGAAAATTTAGTTTTGTAGAATTAAAGTGTTATAAGCAGCATAAGGACCCTTTCCTCAAAGTTAGTCTTTTTACAATAGGAGCTAGAAGTGGTTTAGCACGTAAATGCTGATTAGCTTGGTGACCTGAGTTCTGCCCTCAGAACCTACATGGTGAAAGGAGAGAGTTGACTCTTGCAGGTTGTCCTCTGACTTTCACACTCCCCCTCCCAATATATAAATGTTAAAACCTCAGATATTTGTATACTGACATCTGCATTCTTATATATGTTTATAACTTGTGAAGCAGGCTTTATAGATTTGATTAAATTAAGAGATGAGAATTTCCTGTGGACCCAGTATAGTGTAGGAATCTTTGTTAAAGGATCAGAGTCAATATAGTCAGAGTCACCATGGTCTGTCTGATTAGTATAAAATACCATATACACCTGAAATAGAATTGTCTACATTTAGATATCTTTGAATCTGTGGTGGATATAAGTGGTATTTTTCAGAATGATTTCCCAGAGACTGCATTTAATGAAACTTGAGGGAATAACTGTATATTAATAAAGCAAGAATGTAAGAAGGATGACTAACTGTTTGACTTGGAGACCTGATTTAAATAAAGCTAACTGGATATTACCTAGAAAAATGTTAATGGTTCCTAGAGGAATTGTCAGATCATTAATATACTTCTTCTTAGCAAATATTTATATGTTCTCTCAGAACCACTAGGTAGCATGTGGCCTTATCTTAGTTTCTTAGGCAGTTATAGTCAAGTTCAGAAATGGTATCTTAACCAACCTCACTTTAGCTAGGGCATGATGATTTTGTTATGGATTCTTGCTTATTTTAAATTTTTATTTATTCAGTGTGTCTTTCACATCATGCATCTTGATCCCATTCATTTCCCTGCCCCTTCGTATCTGCCCTCTACTCCTGTAATCCCCCCAATAAAACAAAATTTAAGAGAAAAAAATAAAAAAGGGAAAAATTAAAAATCTCTATCACAGAAGCTACAGTGTGACACAGTGAGTCACACAGTAAACCCCTTTGTTCATATATCTTTACTTGCAAGTGTTCTTTGCAAAGCGTCATTGGTCTGGTTCGAGGCCTGTGTTTTCTGTTACACCATCATTGTTGGTCCCTCACCGAGACTCTTGGATATCCTGTTTTTGCCCTGTGGTTTGGAGATCCTGCAGCTCTGAGTCTGAGGGTCAGACCACTTAATGTGCTCCAGAAGAACATAAATGGTTTGGATATTGGGTGGGCCAATTCCTAATCCTGGTTCTGGGCTTGGGCAGCTGCAGGGTTGGTCAGCCTGCCAGTTCTCCCCTGTCCTCACCATCAGGGTGAACTCTCCAGCTTTGTCCCTGCATCAGTGAATAAGGAGTGGAACCAGTTCTCCTGTTCTCATGCCCTCAGGGTTGTCTCTCAACCACCTACACTACCAGAGTCAGCTCTACTATGTTGCTCAGGTGAGGTACAGAGGCCATTCTCCCAAGTGCTGCAGCTGGTGAGCGTCAGGGACAGCCCTCCCACTCTTATGACTCCAGAACCAGCTCCTCCACCTGTCTCAGACATTGATGTGTGTGGGGGTGTGTTGGTGTGGGAATGGATGGAATCTCTCTACCCATGTGACCACATGTCAGATGAGTAATGGGGACAGCTCTCACTTGCTCACATACTTCAGACAAGGCCAACTCTGCTGTAATGTCTAGGGGAGGAGCAGGGCCCGCTTTCCTGAGTGCTGTAGTTGGCAAGGGGGTGGGTGATCTCATTAGTCTGTTGCAGGTAGGGGGGAGTAAGGGGACATCTTTCCTCCACCCACACCCCTGAATGACAGATGAGTAGTGGGGTCAGCTCTTCCACACTAACAACTTAAGACTGGCTCACCCATATCTCTGCCAACATGGTTGGCTCTGTTGTGTTACCCAGGTGAGGTGGAAGGGTCTCTTCAGCTGAGAAGTTCGAGGGCAGCCTGAGCAATACTGATATAAAAAATAAATAAATGTAAAATATGTTTCATGCAATATAGCAGTGGCAGAACATGTGCTTAGAATACGTAAGGTCCTGAGTTCAATCTCCAGCATGACTGAAAAATGTACCCTTGGCCCTTTCCTATCATAAGTCTCTGCTTCCCTCTCTAAGTCCACTTTCCTTTTCTGTGGCACTTCTCAAGTTGCGTTCTCTGCAGTGGCATATGTTTCTGTTTATGATGCCAATGGGTTAAATAAAATAGCTTTTAAAAGCTTTAATCTTAATGGGTTGAACAGTTTCATCATGATGGTTGCTAATGATCACTAAGCTTTGGTGAAGTCAATGCTGCTAACAAGAACGGAGTATGCTTAAAGACCCGGTTATTGTTGCTCACTTTCTTCCAGATTCTAAGTCAGTCAGTTATTGCTGAATGAACCATAATTATGAAAAGAATCTTACTCTTTGCATATCGGAACATATCCTGTCTTCGTTATGACTTTTTCAAGGTTGAATAATCCTGACTGCACCTGGTTTCAGCTAGTAACTTTGGGGGGAGGAATGTAATCTTTGTTTACCATGATCTTTTTGTGGCAAATGAGGCATAAACAGTGTCAAATGTGTTGCATGAAGTGTGATATTAGTTTGACTGTAAAATGAGCTATTTGAATCTTTGAATCCAATATTAGGGTCTTCATTTTTTCTTTGCATGGAATTTTGTTTTTTCATCTTTAACTGTTGTAAGGATGACTTCTAATTTTCTGTTCTACTCTGAAGATTTTTTTAAATTGTTCTCTGTATTCCCTTTCCCTCTCTTTATATTCCCCACTTATACACCCCACCTCCTTGTTGAAAATTCCACAATCTTTGTAAAAGTTTTAATCATCTGCAGAAATGAAAATCCTTGGGTGGTCTATTTTTTTCTTTCTGCCAGGATGAGTGACAAAAGAAAACACTGATGAACTGTCTTGTGAAACTAGAGTAATTGGCCTTGTGAACAGTAACCTTTGCATGTGTCAGAATTTCCTTAGTGTCTAAGATCAGTGGCTGTTTTGAGTGGCTGTATTGATTACTCATAATTCACGAAGCCCAGGATTTTGCAAAGTTGACCATCTCTTGAGTTGGCTATCAAATCTTTGGAGTTCTTACTTGACAGCCAGTTTTTATGAATAGTGACTTGATGTTTGCAAAGCCACATTTTAATGCTATAGTATTTATTACCTGGTGATCTTAGAAGAATATAAGGGAATACAAATATGAACTAGCTGTAAATATGTGAACACAATTCATTGGGCCTTTGACTTGCCCCTTTAATTCGATTTACTTGAAAGTTTTATTTCCTTTTGTTTTCCTTTGTTTCTTCAGGTGTGGTTTTTCTGTTTGGCAAAGTGTGGATCGAATCTGCCCAAATCCATGTGAGCTGTTGTGTTATGGTGAAAAACATTGAGCGAAAACTTTACTTCCTTCCCCGTGAAATGGTAAACATTTGTGATTACCTTTTAATCTCAGTAATTGTGAATGATACAATTTTAATTTAAAAAGTATAGAAATGAAGTATAACTGAGTTTTTCTATTTTTATAATAAAAACTTAAAATATATATTGCTGGAGGCTGGAAAGATGGCTTAGATTCCACTGGCACCTTCATATACATAGACACACATATAGACATAATTTTTGTTTGTTTATTTTTGACAAAGGGTCTTACTGTGTAAGCTCTGCCTGGCCTGGAATTCACTATATAGGCCATGTTGGCCCTGAACTCATGGAGATCCACATGCCTCTGCCTCCTGAGTGTCAGGATTAAAGACGTGTCACTGTTCCAGGCTTCATAGACATAGTTTAAAAAATAATAAATTTTAAAATATATGTAATGCTTACTTTTTTTATTCCCCTATTGCCTAGCACTATGGACTTGTAACTAAAAGTCTCTGCAATGGCATTTGATTCAGTTTTCATGTTTTTGCTCTCTAGGCAGCAGTAACATCATCTCCATGACTAATTAACAAAATCATTTCCATTTCCTTTCCCTTCTTTATCTGTACTTTTAACATCTCAAATCCCTTTAAGCCCCAGTCCTTTCCCCTTTCCATCTTAGTTTAACTGTGGAACTTCTGGGCCAGGATTTAAAACTTGTTTTTCCCATTTTGTAGGATTGGTCATCTTTATTTCTGATTGGCTTTTATAATGCACTGGAGGGATTTGACATTGGGTTTAGTATACTTTTTAAGTCTATGTCTTCACACTCATTTGTAAGACTGTGCTAGTCAATGTTTAAATGAGTAGAGGTGAAAATTGATTTAGGCTTCTGTTTTTCATGGATGAGAAGACTTAGACTCTTTTCCCTTCATTATTCTTTCCATGGGATAACAGAAAACTGACCTAAACACAGGGAAAGAAACAACAACTCCAGTTACAATGAAGGATGTTTATGAAGAATTTGACTCAAAAATTGCAGCAAAATATAAAATAATGAAGTTCAAGTCCAAGGTTTGTATTTGATACTGTATTTTTTATTGTTCTTGTTTATTTTCTGATTTGCTAGATAGTTAGCTGCACATTCATGCAGAATGCCTTCTGCATAGTTGTAACTCATTAAATGGAAATTTTATAGGTGTGAATGTAAAAACAGTATGCTAGATTTGCAAAACTACTTTGTTTCTTTTAAAATCACTTACAAAATAATGGTCATGAATTTGAATAGAAAAATGATTTGAAGCAAATTAGTTGCTCCCAGTTCCTACAATATATCATGTATTTCTTTTCTGAAATGAAGAAACTATTCTGATTTGTTTATACTAGTTACTGCCAGTGCAATTTTGCTTAAGAGGATGGGTAAGGCTTTGTCTTTAAAAATCCATGCCTATGATACTGTTTCTGACAGAATGAAAATGTTCTCTTTGTGTGATCTGTGTGGGTATTGTCTTGAATTTGCTAAGCTATTGATGCCTTTGGCTATGAATGTGGGAACTGTAGCCCATTTGAAAATACTGACTATATAAGGTTTCAGTAAAGGGAGGATTGAGTTGCTAAAGATAGGCTAACACTCTTAATTATTTGAGCTTGAAATTGAGAGTCACATCTTCAAAATTCCAGAAACAGTACAAAGAGCCCCAAGTTTGATCACCATCGCTACAGACAGACAGCAACAAAAAACTCCAAAACCAAAAATTTCGGAAACAGTTTATTATGTATGACAGTAAAGAATGTAGGTGCTGGGGCTTGATTGCTTGTGCATTCAAACTTTGCCCTGTGTGTACTAGTGTGTAACTATGGAAAGTGCTGTCAGTTTTCTGTGCTGAAAAAGGAGCCGTATTGCAAAAGTTGCAGAGTTAACTCACTTAATTTATATTAGGTGATAATTTATGCTATAGTAATTTTTAACACATAGCTGATACTCACTGCATATGAGGTGAATTTATAATGTCAATTTAATTTTTACAGCAAGATACAGTTTAATTTCAAATAGTAGCAATGATTTAGTGCATTATCATTTTAAGAAATCAGTCTTTTATTGTTCCCCTTGTATGCACTTATTTCTTAAGTTTTCTAGTGTTCAAGAGATGTTCTTTAATATTTTTGTCAGTAGGAGTTTCTAGTATTAGTTGAAAGGAGAAAAACTATTTTTTGTTTATTTTGGTGTTCTGTTAGGATGCTAGATTTCTTATGATTAAATATGTGAACATTTATTATATGTATATCATACTGGCTGATTTAATTTTTGCAAAGATTGTGCCCTGATAATTTTTAAAATATCTGCTTACCCAGACAGTAGAAAAGAACTATGCTTTTGAGATACCTGATGTTCCAGAAAAATCTGAGTACTTGGAAGTTAGATACTCGGTAAGTCAGACAAAGAAAACTGTGGCTTAGTTTTGAATGACTTTTTTTCATCTTTGAATCTTCATCTGGCTTTTAGTTAGGAGTATTGGCAGGATTCTTGAAACCCACAGTTCATTAATAATTGAAATAGATAAAATTAAGTAATAGAGCATAAGTTATACTGCCTTTCAAGTATACATCTTCAAATAAGAAAGCTGAAATAGCACAACCATTTGTCAAGTGGAACAGATATGCTGCATGATGGAGTTGGACTTATCAGTCTACAGAAATGTCTGGTGAGCAGAGGAAAGGTGAGAGAGGAGTACAGTGCTGTTCCTGCTCCTCTGAGAGGCAAAGTAGTTGCTCTGGGTATTAGCTGGACTGTTACCTTTTTACCTCTGTTCTGGTATTTTGATCCTGATGTTGGAAAAGGAATTTTTTTGACAGTGATGATGATGAAAAATAACTTGGAAACAATTTCAGTGAGTCCCATTCTGTTGCTTTCATTCTTCTAATGGAGTGGTACTTACTTGACTATTCTTTATTAGTGAGACAGGACAACTCTGGACAGACATTCTCTTTTGAGGGAGCTTCTTGTCCTATTTTTCTTCTAACAGGTGTCATCAAGATGCATTATTTTGTCATAGTGAATTGTTTTTGTTTTCCATTGTGAATTGTTTCAGATTCATTTGTAGTAAATTACATTTCCTATATATCAAAGGGGTTCTTCTGTTGCTCCATAGAAGCTTTGTTTATTTCAAATATCGATGGGAAATGCTGAAGTAATAGTTTTAAACAAAATGAAGTTTTTTCTTCTTCAGGCGGAAATGCCACAGCTTCCACAGCATTTGAAAGGTGAAACATTTTCTCATGTATTTGGAACCAACACGTCTAGCTTGGAACTGTTCTTGATGAACAGAAAGATCAAAGGACCTTGTTGGCTTGAAGTAAAAAATCCACGTAAGGAAAAATACTAAGTAGATTCCTGAGATTTTTTTCTACTTTTCTTTCCTTTTATTGAAAATAGATTTTTTTCTCATACAGTATATCTTGCTTATAGTTTCTCCTCCCTCTACTCCTTTCAGTTCTTTCCTGCCTCCTGTCTCCTTTGGAGCCACTTCCCTTCTGTCTCTTATTAGAAAACAACAGGCTTCTAAGAGATAACAACCAAACATGACAAAATAAAATATAAGATGAAACAAAAACTATCATATTGTAGTTGGACAAGACAACTTAACAGGAGGAAAAAAGTCCCAAGAGTAGGCACAAGAAAGAATCAGAGACTCCCTCGTTCTCATAGTTAGCAGTCCCATAAAAATACTAAGCTAATAGCTATAGTTCTTATACAGAGGACCTGGTGTAGACTCTTGAAGGCCTTGTACTTGCTACTTCAGTCTCTCATAGGCTCCTTGCTTAGCTGATTCAGAGGGTCTTGTTCTCCTGGTGTTCTCTATCCCCTCTGGCTCTTATATAATCACAGGTGTGAGGAGGGATTTGATGGAGATCTCCTATTTAGACTTACTTTCTGCATAATGTCTGGCTGTTGCTGCTCCTTTCTGCCATAGGAAGCCATATGGTGACTGGATAAGGCACTGATCTAAGAATATAGCAGAATATCATTAGGAGTCATTTTACTGATACTTCTGTTTTGATCAGTAGTGTTTGGTTTTACCATCAGTCTCTGGGCTATCTAATCTCTGGTTCTTGGTTACTCAAACAGTGCCAGGTATAGGTTCTATCTTGTGGCGTGCACCTTAGGTAAAATCAGATATTGGCTGGCTACTCCCTCAAGTTCTGTGCCACCATTACCCTAGCTTTATTTTGAAGGCAGGGCAGATTGTAGGTCCAAGGTTTTGTGGTTGGGTTGGTGTTCACATTTTTCGGTAACCTGTAGAGTACCTTCCTACACCAAAGACACTACAGTGAGTTGTATGAGTGTTGTCTTTGGCAATAGGGCCCTGCTGTCAGTTTGCAGAGAGTAACCCTTTGTTTTAGCAACAGCCTGAGTTGTTTGGGAATTTCTGTGTCTGAGGGAGGTCTTAGTGTAGGTAGTTGTGTGGGGTCCAACTCTCATTATGTTGTTTTCTGAGTGTTCTTTTAACCTGGCTGATAGGGTACAACTGTTCTCCAGAGTGCACTGCTGTCCTTTGGAGGGGAGAGAATCACAACCTAATGTGGACAGAATTCTCTGGCGTGTTACTTGATCGTCTTAGCACTTGTATCTAGGATACTATTTGTCTTCATCTCTTTAAAATATTTTAAATTCCTCTAAGACAGCTGTTATTTTTAAAGCTGATCTTGGATTCTTTGAAAAAAATTATAAAAGGCTCCTCCTTTACTCACCCCAAATGAACACAAGTGTATTATTCACACACACACAAGGTTTGGCATACTACCCACTAATGTGGTTATATTTAGGTAGATGTTTTATGTCATTCTTAGTAGACAATAGCTTTGAAGACTATCTGTTAATCAAAAATGTCATAATTATAGTACTTTTTCTTTTTCAGTAAGTTATTGATAAGTTGTATCTATTCTTTCTCAGAGCTCTTGAATCAGCCAATCAGTTGGTGTAAATTTGAGACAGTGGTTTTGAAACCAGACCTGGTGAATGTAATTAAAGATGTCAGTCCTCCTCCACTTGTGGTAATGTCTTTCAGCATGAAGACAATGCAAAATGTAAAGAACCATGAGCATGAGGTAAAGTAAAATGGCAGATTGTACTTACGCCTCAGATACAATATTTGCCTGAATTTGATCTGCTTTCCTGCAAAAGCAAGTTACTCTTTTTAGAAGGGAAAGGGTGCAAACTTGGCACTGGGCCGTGTTTTGGAGAATGGATTGAATTTGCCTGGTATTTCACAGTTTTTAAAGGATTAAATTGCTGGAAATATTTTTATTTTTATTTTTTAAGTAGACACAGAGAAAATAATATGAGCTCCTTATGTCAGTCACACATGTTTAGCAGTTAGCAGTGTTTTGTGACACATGTTTGTATCCTTCTTTCCCTTTTCCTTCACAAGTATTTAAAAGGTACTGTCATTTTACCCCAGCATGCTTCGGTATACATCTCTCACTATATGCACATTTTCTTATGTGTGTTTGTAGTATATGTATTTGTTAGTCAGAGTGTGTACAAGTGTGCACACACGTTTGTGCATGTGAAGGTCAGAGGTGAATATTGGGTGCTTTTACTTGATTGCTCTTTTTACCTTTATTTGTTGAGACAGAGCCTGTTACTGAACCTGACACTCATCAATCATGTTACCTGGGCTGACCAAGGAGCTTCAGGGATTTGCCTATCTACTAGCACTGAGGTTACAAATAAATACATGCTGCCACACCTGACTTTTTATGTTTGGGATCAAAGCTTAAGTCCTCACGCTTGCCTGGCAGGCACTTAACTGGCTGCCATTTCTCATCCTTACTTAATGTACACTTTTCTTACATTACACTATTAGAATACTTAACATTATGGTTCCTTGATACAGTCTACAGTTTCTAGCACATATTTGGAAGAATCTGTTTCTCATGATTTTAAAAGTTGATTTGTTTGAATCCAAATTTGCACATTAGATTCATAGGTTAACATTTCATTTTTATGCTTCTTGAATCTTTTTAAATGACAGTAGCTCCCACCCATCGCCTTTCAGTTTTTCTCAATGCTAAGGAATAATTACAAAACCACTGATCACATAGGAAGCCCCATTTTCTGTGTATGTTTGTTAGGATACCATTAGGAATCTTCTATACCCGATGCTGACACAGAGTAGCCTGTGAGCTAAATTCAACCTACCACCTGTTTTTGTAAATAAAATTTTATTGAGATACAGTAGGCTTTCAGATTTGTACTACAATAACAATCAGATTGTAATGACAGGTTATATGGTCTGAAGAGCCTAAAATATTTCTGACCGTGTGCCAAACTCAATTCTGTCCTTTGTTCTGCAGTGTGTCACATTAACGCTAAAGTATCAAATAGATTAAAATTTAGCTCTTTATACAGAATGATTCATGGGTAGGTGGCCAATATACTTAATATTGGATCATTTCAGAAGGCAGGTAATGCCTAGTCAAACTGTGTTGAGGCTGGGATTGGTTAATGGGATCAAATAGTGCTCATCATAAATTTTTCTATGAGCTCTTCATAAAGTTTATTAACCTTGGCAACTACAAATGTTTTGGACTGGGTGGTTCTTTGTTCTGAAGCAGTGTTCTGTGCATCACAGGTTTGATAATATCTCTAGCCTCTATCTACCAGATGCAAGTAGCACCACTTCCTCCTAGTTGTGACAACTGAAAAATTCCTATAGCCATTACTAGATATTATTCAGAGGGAAAAGGAGGTAAATTTACCCCACTAGAGAGCCACTGTAGGAGTGGTGGCTTTCTTATTATGTCTATGTTTATGAGTTAAATTTTTCTGTAAAGTTACCTTCACTAACTGGCAATTACTTGATTACATTGTACAGGAACAACAGGCTAAATGCTTTAATTTCAGATTTTCAGAGTAGGGGGTTGGGAACTTGAGTATCAGTTATCTTTATTTGTTTCTGCTTTGACTTTTTTGTACATAGATTTTATGTGTTCATGATGTCCCTGTATTTTATATTAATTTTTTTAAATTCTAAATTTTTTAGTTATATTTTTGTGCATGTGTCAGTGTGGTGTGTAGACACATACATGTCACAACATGTGTGTGGAGGTCAGAGCACAATTTACAGGCAATAGTTCTCTTTTTCCTGCATGTCCTAGGGATTGAATTCTGGTTGTCAGGCTTGGTGGCAAGCACCTTTGCCTGCTTAACAATCTCTGTCCTGTTACTTGTGGGCTATTTGGTAGTTTTAATCTATGGCATTCATCATTACTATTATTACTATTGAATTGGGGTTTTACTCTATTGCCCAGGTCTTTAATGTATGTGTTACTGAATTCCTTCCACCCCAGTCTCCCAAATGGCTTTCACTACAGGACTGCTGCCCCATCTAGCTTGTTTTTCATGGGTGTATTTGTCTTACTTTGGTTAATCAAAGTTTCTCTATGTTTTCTTCTAAGTCTTTTTGATACTTATGATTTAAAAAATAACATTTGACAAATGTTTTCTTTTAGTATATAATTTGAGATTTTACTTATTCATTTTCTTATTGATTTTTGGAAGTATTGAGGATTGACTCAAGACTTTGCACTTGATAAGCTCATTATACCACTGAGCTATGCTCCATGCCCTTGATCTTTCAAATAACAGTTATCATAGTAGATAGCCAGTGTTAATAATTAAGTATTGAGGAAAGATTTAATTAATTAGTACTTGGTTTGAATTAAGAGAGATATCCGTTCCCAGAGTGATACCATTTCTTAACAAAGGGAATAGGAATTTGTGGAGAAAAGGCTGATTCAGAGCAGGAAATATATAAGGTAAGCCTGGAACATTTTGTTATATCAGAAAGCAAGGGCATTATTAAAATTTTCTAAAGATACAGCTGACTCAGGAAACAAGTTGAAAAGTCTCCTATGCAAAATAAGGGACACTATGAGCATCAGAAGAATAACTGCTACAGATGGAAATATCAGATATACAAGTTCCTATTTTATAATAAACACATAAATGTCAAACAATACCACCACATTAATCACTTTATGAGGGAAACTAGGAAACTAACTCATTTGAAAACATAAAAAACAAAACAAAACAAAACAAATCAAGTGTTTGTCCTGACTTTTCTGGGATAAGTGCTTCTTGATGCCAGCTAATTGAAATGTGAAATTGCTCTACTTAGAAGTTTTCAGTACATGATGAGGAAAAAAAACAACCAATTTGTAATCCCTAGTGAAATGGGTCTAAGTACTTTCTCACCCTGTTGGTTGTGACCCCTTTGGGAGTTACATATCAAATATCCTACATATTAGATATTTACATTGTGATTCATTTTAGTTCAATTTTTAGTTTGGTGATAGTTTTCTTGATGCTTAGTTCTATCTATATTGTAGATACTAACCCTTTGTAAGAACTTTAAACACTTTCTTTAAAAAGTGAAAGGAATTTATATGTATTAAAATATATTTTATTATTCCTAGTAGTTCCTGTGGTAATGCAAAACATATAGTAGGTATCTGATTTTCCCCATTCCTTTCTTTGCAGATTATTGCTATTGCAGCTCTCATCCATCACAGTTTTGCATTAGATAAAGCACCTCCAAAGCCTCCCTTTCAGACACATTTCTGTGGTATGTATTTTTAAGAGTTTGATTTTTCTTTTTTGATTTGATTTTTCTTTGTCTGTTGGATAAGTAACTTTGTATTTTGAAACTTGCTTTTCAGAGTAGTTAGGGCATTTTTTGGAGGGAGGTTCTGAGACAGGGTTTCTCTGTAGCTTTGGAGCCTGTCCTGGAACTAGCTCTTGTAGACCAGGCTGGGCTCGAACTCACAGTGATCCACCTGCCTCTCCCTCCCGAGTGCTAGATTAAAGGTGGGCGTCACCACTGCCTGGCCTAATTAGGGCATTTTAGTAAAGATGTTTGCTTCCAGCTGTGGAAACTTGAATTTTATTGAATAAAATCTGTGATCAGGCAAAATGTTAAGGAATAAATGAATCTTTACCTATTTGTGAGACATTATAGTAATGCCAAACTGGAATTCAGTTTTGTTATGCATAAAATTCAGTAGGTGCAATAGTTTCATAGAATGGGGTATGTGTGTGTTTTGTGAGTTGGTCTTCAAGGAGTCTGACCTTCCATGTTCAGAGCTTGGTTGATTAAGTAAGCATTTTGTTTAAAAAGAAAGTAAGAATTAAGATTCAATGTTTTATAGTTTTGGTATCTTTTCTAGTCCATAACCAGAGATTCTTTTCAACAACCTCTTATGTCTGGCTTTTTGAGTATTAGGAATACTGATAAGGCCTGGGAAATACTTTGAAGAGAATAATTGTTGGTTCATGTTAGCATGCATTTATTTACCTCTGCATATTTCAGTGAGTGCCTGCTTTGTATGGAAGAAGCCTTTCGTGTAGTAGCAGAAGCCTTGGTCCTCAGTACCTCTCAGTTTTAAGAAAGTTGAACTAAGTATTTCTTTGAGGCTTTGATGGTAATTAGATTTCCTTTGGGAAAGATTGTTCTAACCCTCCATTCTAACTTGGATGGAAAACAAATGTTTGATCAAAGCATTTTGTGCAGTTATACAGACGTAAGTGTCCCATCTTGGTTGTTGTTTTGAGGTCTAATTGGAGATCTTGACTTTCTTAACTCTTTAGGGCTCATGTGAAATTTATATTAAAGCAATTTCCATTTGGAAGCATGTACTATCTGAAATTGGTCTAAAATGAGTGACAAAATCTTGGTTTTTTTCTTCCTATAGTTGTCTCTAAGCCAAAGGACTGTATTTTCCCATGTGCTTTCAAAGAAGTCATTAAGAAAAAGGTAAATTACTCATTTCTTTTAAGTGTAGAATATCTGGAAAGAGAATAGGAAAATAGTATCTATTCTATATTTTACTTTATTAGATCTCTTCTTGGTGTATTGGACTATGGTACTAACTTGATAAAATGCATTAGGAATATAAGACTAAACATGTTTAATAATTCTTAAATTAGTTTCTGAAGATGATGGAATTATGATATGGATACATTTAAACCTACCATCATTTAGCATATATGGAAGCTTTTCTAAAGTGATCACATATTTTGGGACCATGTTGGATAGAGCCCCTCTCCAACTTAAGGGAAACCATGTAGCGTTGGGAATACTGTGGGTATTAAAAGACCATGTACTGACAGGGTTTATATTTGCTGACCCAAGCCCATCAGTGAGTGATTTCTGAACTCAAATATGTTGTGTGAAGTTGGTATCATAAACCTTTAATAAAATGACAGTGGAAGCATTATAATGAGCCGAGTTCTTTATAAAAATAAATATATTTACTCTAAAGGATGTAGTTTTTGAATAGTACATTATTTGTTTTGTGAAATGATAGTATTGAAAAGGTTGTAGGTTTATTTTGTTTGTTAATATTTTCATGTGACAGAATTAGATGATGCAATTTGTAAGGTTCCACTCTTGCTATTTCAGTTGGCTTCTTAGAGGTAGGGGTTACTATTGTATTACTGTCATTTGTGATCTGTCCTGAATTATCTATTCAAATAAAATGACGTAGGAAAATTCCCTTAAAGTCAAAGTGACATTTTTAAAAACTGACCTATAGAAAACATAATAGTAATTAACCTTTGTTTTAAAAGTATTTTAATATGAGCAGTTTTGAGTACCTGATAGATATTCATTAATCCAAGTTGAGTTTTTTTGTGTGAGGGTGGATATTTCTATTTAAGACATTGCAATTCTTGGGCTGGAGAGATTGCTCAGCCAATTAAGGCTAGCCTCACAACCAAAAATATAAGATATTGCAATTCTTCAGTACATGTTTGTTTTAGTTTCTTATTTATTGTTTCTCACCCTGCTATTTGAGATTAGTTTATAGAATCCTTGGGATTTCTTTGATAAATACATAAGCAACAAAGTCTTCCAGGGATTATATAGCAAAAAAGCAATGCTTTGTAAAGGCACTCTGATTTATACGCTTTAAATGTGTCCAGTGTACAAACATGTCTCTGTGGAAGGACATTTCTGCTCTTGATGTTGCTTAGCACTTAAATTTTTGCATGATTTACATGCATATTACTAGAATGAGGTCCCCAGAGATTTTGTGCAGTTACTATTATGCAAAACCTGGAATCAGAAATTTTATTGCTATATCTTGTTTAGAAGTGAATGATTACATTTAACACTAAGAAATCTTACCCTAGTTGGGCAAGGTATTTTAAAGTCTTGATTGGTATCTTAACAGAATATGAAGGTTGAGGTTGCTGCAACAGAAAGAACTTTGCTAGGATTTTTCCTTGCAAAAGTTCACAAAATTGATCCTGATGTTCTTGTGGTGAGTAGATATTTGATCATGCCATGGGGAAGTGTTTTCATTCCTTCATTCTTTTCTGTGCGACTTTCTTGGTGATTTGCTTTTTATTGATTATTTACTTTTGAGTATCAAAGGATGTTTTAGAATTAAATGACCCCGTGGATTGGTGAGATTTGCTCATCTATCTAAGGAGGAATAATCCTAACCCATGATAGATAGTTTTTCCTGGTGTAAGAGCAGTTCTTGAATTAGAAGTCAGCTCAGGATAATTAGTTACCGACATTAACAAAGTAGCACTTCAGTAAACGAATATGTATAAATTGCTAGATTCGTGATTTTTTTTGAGATAGGGTTTTACTGTGTAACAGTCCTAACTGTCCTGGAACTAGCTCTTGTAGACCAGGCTGGGAACTCATAGAGATCCACCTGCCTCTGCCTCCCAAGTGCTGGGATTAAAGATGTGTGCCACCACCACCTGGCTTAAATTGCTAGATTCTTGTAGCACACTGGTAAGTGAATATGTGTAAATTGCCAATATCCTCATGATTCTAATTGATTTCCTTGGTTTGGGACAAATTACAAACACAAAAGTAAATATTTTAAGAGCTCAGTGGATCTTTATGATTCCTTTGAGAGCTCAGGGGTAGAGATTTGTTTTTCATCTTGGCTATTTACTGTATTCTCATTGGACTGTGAAGCTAGTAATTTATTGTTGATTTGTACCGTTTCCTTGTAGTAAAGCCCATTTTCCTTTTGTGTATCCTCTGACCTTCCTTAGTTTAAGAGGCTTCTTGATCCTAATTCTTTCTTTTCTTTTGTCTGAGTTACTGGATCAATCTGATTATATATTTTTTAAAGCAGTGGGTAGGCTATCAATTCCTATATATTTTAAATGTGATATTATTAATTTGGTTACATCAGCAACTTGTGATGTAAGATTAGAGATAAGTAGATATTTGAGAAAAAATATGGAGAGGCTGGGGTTATTGCTCAGTGGTAGAGTGCTTCCTGTGTGGAAGGCCCAGATCCAAGGTTCTATAATCTGTTCTGGAGAGAAAAAAAAGATTGTTTACTGTGTCTTCAGCCTCATTTTTCCTGTTGGACACCTTAGCTGGTAGTGGTGTAGCTTATATCTGTATATGGATTGTTACCAAAGTCTGTGTAACCTTATATTATTTCAGGACCTTTCTTTAAAGTGCCAGAAAGATTTTATATGCAGTGCTGTGACTTAGCAGTAGACCCCTACCACCCTTTAAAAACAGTCTTTTGAATCCCAAGTAGATGTTATGAGCCTGGGATACCCGGCCTAAGGTATTAGAGACAAGTACATGACAGATCCAGATGCAAGATGAGACCCTAGCCATAATAACTTGGAAATAAGTTTTTGTTCTGTCCCTCTGTTCCTTTATTAATAAATAAACTGCCATAAATATGTAGATATATGTATATATATTATATATGGCAGTACATTATATATGTTGTATATATCTATATATTATGGCAGTACATAAATATGTACAGTATATGTACATTCATGTAGTGTAAGCTTTTCATAACCAAAAATTAGTCATTTTAACCACTTTTAAATGTAGATTCATTGGTACTGTCTGCATTCATAATGTGCATTTGTCACCACCTCCACTATTGCTGTGTTGCTATCTTTGTTGCTCTTTATCTTTTAAAATTAAAACTCTAGACCAGTGGTTCTCAGCCTGTGGTTTGCGACCCCCTGGAGGGGTTGAATGACCCTTTCACAGGGATTGCTTAAGACAGTTGGAAAGCACAGATATTTACATTACAATTTATCACATTAGCAAAATTACAGTTATGAAGTAGCATGGAGTCACTACAAATAAGTAACTGTATTAAAGTGTGCCAGCATTAGGATGGTTGAGAACCACTACTTTAGAGTATTATTTCCCCATTTCTCCAGACCCTCACAACTACTAGTTCATTCAATCTCCAATAAAATTTTGTTTATTCTAAGTGGTAGTATATATCTTTAATTAAAATAATCTATGGATTGATCTGAATTATTTGAAACATCATGATTTTTTAGTAAACCTAGCTATGTTAAAAATGTTATTCAAAGGATATAAATTGAAAATTATAGAAAACTCAGGTTGTGTTAAGTAACTTTTATTTTTTCTTTTTTAAAGATTTATTTATTTACTTTATGTATATGAGTGCTCTTGACTTTATGTCAGAAGAGGGTATAGATCCCACTACAGATGGTTTTGAACCACCAAGTGGTTGCTGGGAATTGAACTCAGGACCTGTGAAAGGGCTGCCAGTGCTCTTAAATGCTGAACCATGTTTCTGGTTCCATAAACTTTTTTTTTGTTTTTTTAAGACAGGGTTTCTCTGGCTTTGGGGCCTGTCCTGGAACTAGCTCTTGTAGACCAGGCTGGCCTGCCTCTGCCTCCCGAGTGCTGGGATTGAAGGACTGTGCCATATGGTGACTTGCCATAGTCTCATAACTTATCTACTGTTTAATTTTGTTTCCTAGTATTTACTAGTATTTATATTTTGTTGTGCACTGATTAAAGGTCCAACTCAGTTGTGTTCATGCTCAGTTTTTAATGAAATTAGTTTGAGTTCCTTAGAAGTCCTATGTAAACGTATACAATACAGATTTTTTGTTTTTAAGTTCTTATTGATCATGTAAAGGATGGGACATTAAAATTTGCATTTGCCTCCAACATTGTAAGACTTGAGCAGTAAATTAAAAGACACCATATGAACCTTGTATCAGTTAGTTTATTTCAGCAATCTGTAGCAGCCTAGTTAATGTCAAGACTAATGACTACTGCTGATACTGAAGGAGAAAGGACCCCAATTGGAGGTAAGCTCTTGAGTTAAGAGACCAGAGAAAGAAAGGCTAAAGAGATTCTGTGCATTTGAAGACAAATCATCTAATTTGTATTTGTTATGTGATTGGCTGTCTTTTTCTGACTAGGGTCATAATATTTGTGGTTTTGAAATGGAAGTGCTTCTGCAAAGAATTAATGTGTGCAAAGTTCCTTACTGGTCCAAGATAGGTCGACTGAGGCGATCCAACATGCCAAAACTTGGGGTAATTTCAAAATTTCACTTTATTTGGTTTTTAAATATGAGGTAGCTACTGGGGAATGCACTGTCTTTTGAATAGGAATTGATTTAACACCAGAACTGAATAAATAAAACATTGCTTGGCACTGCATGTGATGGTTCTCAACCTCCTACAATGTCAGTGTGAAGAAGGAAGTTAGTATTTACCCTGTCTTTCCTATAATTTTTTACAGCATAACCAAATACTGCTGGTTAATGACGGAAAGTTTATATTCCTCTCTTTCCCTCTTTCCTCCCTTTTCACTTATTCTTATTTGTTTGTTTGCTTGCTTTTTGAGAATTTCCTGTAGCTCAGGCTGGCCTCTTAATATTTTTTTTTCTTTTTGAGACAAGGCCTTGCTATGCTTGCATGTATGGGCTTTGGTACTTTCTTGAATGAAGCATTTTCTTAGTAAGTGTGATAGTGCTTATGCTTGAAATCTTATTTTACCTAAAGGTTACAACTAAAGTGAACATGTTGCTTCAGCAGAGAATTTAGGAATCTGTACCTTTTATAATGCCAAGGGTTTCTAGAGAACTCTATTCTTAGGAATCAAGAGTTGGGACTATAGCTCTTTTTACCTCTGCTCATATCTTTAAGGTGATAAGGTCATTTTTAGCATTTATTCAAATACTTGTTTAGCTCCTGCTTCCCTGCCCCCTTTGAAATTTTTGTTTGTTTGGGTATTTATTATTTTGAGATGGGAGGGGAGTTGGTGGCTGTAGCTTACTACACAGCCCAGGCTGACTTTGAACTCATGGCAGTCCCCAAGCATTGCCTTCCAAGTGTTGGCATTGAAGGCATAAACCATCATGTGAAGCTCAAGTTTTTCTTTATATGGATCTTCTTGGTAAGGTCTTCCCTGATCACTCTAAGATACAGTCCCTCCAAATTCTGTGTTTCTCATCCTGCTTTGATATCTCCTTTGCCATGTACTTATTGCCTTCTAAAACTGTTTGACTTCTTGATTACGTTGTATATTTTTAATTATATAACTAGGAATTGTTTTATTCACAGCGATATACTGAGTACCTAGAGCATCATCAGGTATACAGTAGGTATTCAAAAGCACCTGACTTATAAGTAGAAGGAGAATTTTAATATTGTTATTTTGGGGACACTTCCAAAATAGGTTAGAACAGATTAGAACAGATTGTTCTCAGTATTTGCCTCTTCATGAGATTTGTTTTGATTTCTTTTTTGCCTTGTAGAGCCGGAGTGGATTTGGTGAAAGAAACGCTACCTGTGGCCGAATGATTTGTGATGTGGAAATTTCAGCAAAAGAATTGATTCATTGTAAAAGCTACCATTTATCTGAACTTGTCCAACAAATTCTGAAAACTGAGAGGATTGTAATTCCAACAGAAAATATACGAAACATGTATAGGTACGGCACTGTATTACTTAGAATTCATCTTTCTTGAATTGAGCAACAGTAAGGTGCTACTACTGTCCTAAGACTGGAGGTACACCAGCCAGTCACTGGTGCCATGGAGCAGAAAATTAATCTCTTTATACCAATTCCATCATATCCGTTATTTTCATACTTTAAATTAGTTTCTCTTGAATTATTCTAATTGAATAAGTTGACCTTTATTGTAGAATATTATTTTAAGATATGTTACATTCATTTATGCTGTGAAATATTTGTTTAATGACACAAAAATGTGTTGCCTTTTTTATTTTGCATTTGTTTAACTCTGTAAAACTGTGTTACTTTTCCTGCCTAAAACACCTGATTGGTCTAAGAAAGAGCTGAATATCTAGGCAGGAGAGAGAAATAGGTGCGACTGGCTGGCAGAGAGAATAAATAGAGGGAGAAATCTAGGGAAGAATGTGAGGATTCCACAATACCACATTTTGGATGATATAAAAAGGAAGGAGGTTTGTTTCGATATATGATTTTGGAGGTCCAAGATTCATGGATCTCCTCTGATAGAGTTGTGTAATTGTTTAGGGTATCATTTGGTGTGTGAAAAGTCCATACATGTCTATAACCTTTAATCTCTCTTAGAAAGTTACCAGTGTTCAGTCATGGAGACTCAATAGCTTCATCTTTAAATACCTTAGTATATGTGTGTTCACCGTCATAGCACTTCATGGGTAGCTGATGGCACTAATGACATCAAGGTCTGAGGGTCTATCCTTGTATGTCCCATAGTACTTCATCATGGGGATTAAACGCCACTCCCCAGTTTCAAATGAACCAAATAATATCAAATCATAGTAGTGGGTTTATGTACTAATTTTGTTGCCCTCTTCAGACCTCTTCATAATTAATCCAGGACCAAAGTAATCCTGCTCAAGTTAAGGCTAATCAAAGTTTCTTAGTGATAGTACTTTTACTTAAAGTCCGTCTTTTAGCTTACTAGTTCTTGTACACTGTGTCTTTGTGGTGTTGATTTTAAGTTATTTTACTGCTGTTTCTATTATTTCCTGATCCAGCCATATCGACTTCATTGTGTTCCTGTAACTGCTAGATTAGTGCCTCACTTAGAGTCTTTGAGCTTTTATTTGGAATGCTCTTCTCTAAAATACCCATCTACTAGGCTTGTCCTGTCACTTCTTGGTCTTTCTTTTCAATGACTTTTTCCCTAGCTCTCTATGTAAAAATTCAGCTTCTGCTCCTGAAAGTTTAAATTTTCTTTGTTTCTTACCCATTTGTTTGTCTTTAACACTTATTTACCATTGTATAAATATTATCTATTTATTTTTCTTTTTTATACTGTGTTTCCCCCACCAGGACAGGAATTTGTGTCTTTGGTCATAGCCAGTGCCTGATACATATGGCTTGTAATACATACTTACTGATTGAATGAACAAAAGAATTTGGATAGTTTTTAGGTTATAGTTAATACTAGATAAATTTTAAACTATAGTTAACACATAATTTCACTTTTTTTGTTGAGAGAAGGATACTGGGATTGGTGGTATAAAAGCATTTTTAATTATTTAGCCACCTTATTTTAAATAGTTTCCGAAGCCTCTGAAGTTACGTACACCAAAAATTATGTGTAATATTTTAAGTTCTGATTATAGTCATTGTATCTTAACTGCTTGATTCTGTTTCATTCTTACTTTTCTGTACAGTGAATCTTCTCATCTGTTGTACCTGTTGGAACAAGTCTGGAAAGATGCCAGATTCATTTTGCAGATCATGTGTGAGCTAAATGTTCTTCCATTAGCATTGCAGATCACTAACATCGCTGGGAACATTATGGTAAATTTAACTTAGAAAGGGGGAAAAAGCATTTCCTGTTGGATTCAGTGTTTTTGAGGAGCTGGGATTCTGAAACCTGAGCTTTTGTAAAAGCAACAACTGGTTGGGAGAAAGGGAGGAATGCCAGGTGCAGTATGTAGAGATTTGGATCTTATCTCTAACATCTGGATGTTTTTAGAGGCGTGATAACGCTGACAGCATTTTAAGCTCCCTTTATCTCCCTTAATGTTTAAAGAGAAAGCTAGATAGTTTAGAAAAAGTAACCTTTGTTGCTGAGTAGTTGAAGGAGGTTCCATGATTAAATAAACTGACTTAACATTGCTTTTGTTTGTGATGGTTTTAAGCTCAACGCTTTAAAAATTCTGTTTAATAGTCCAGAACACTGATGGGTGGACGATCTGAACGAAATGAGTTCTTGTTGCTTCATGCATTTTATGAAAACAACTATATTGTGCCTGACAAGCAGATTTTCAGAAAACCTCAGCAAAAACTGGTGGGTACAAGATTGTATAGTACTTTGCCTTTTCTTTTCCCTCCTTTTTATTGCCTAGGTAACCTTTTAAAAAATTGCTTTGGCATCTGCTTCTAAAATTATAATTAATTTTCTGTAAATTAGGATTATTCTTGAGCTTGTTCTGTTGTATCTGTGTGGTTGTTTCCCTCTACTTTTCTCTGTAGAGGCAAAATTGTTTGTGAAATGTCTTTGAGGACTTCGTTAGACTTTTTTATGACCATATATAGAAAGTATTTGCTCTCACTAAGACTTACCCAGAGCTAATATCAGTTAAACCTTTTGTTGCTTTAGCCTTTAAGATTTGGTTTTTGTGTTGTAGTTTATAGATATGTTGAGTATCCCTAATTCAAAATGCTTGGGATTGAAGTGTTTTAGATTTATTTATTTTATTTTGGAACATTTGTATATATGTGATGAGAATCCCTAGGATGGGAATATATCTCTAAACACAAAATTAATTTGGGGATTCACATGTATATATATATGTGTGTGTGTGTGTGTTTATGGGTGCTTGTATTACCTGAAAGTTATTTTATAATATTTAAACTTCCTGGTATATATGATAATATGCTAATTTCTGCTCATAGAGTCATTAATTTTCACTTAAAAATCTTCAGATTTTGAACTTCAGATTTTCAGATTGGGGACACAACCTGCTACTAGTGCGATTATGACACCAATCAGGTTTCTGAAGTAGATTCTGTGACTTTGGAACTAAAACTTACTCTATTTTCCATTTTATCAGTACTGATAGTAATTAAGAATGGGAATTGAGTGTTAGCGTGTGACTCAGTTTCATTTATTTTTAGGTACATTATTGAAAATCGTACAGCAAATACTAATTTAGATCTATTTAACTTCTGCAGAGGTATTGAATGTTGACTGTTAATAAACTACTTGAAAGTGGATTTTTCATTTTGTGGGCATAGTTATTTTAAGAAATTCATACTAATAATGGCAATAAGCCATGCATGATGGTACTTGCTGGAGTTAGGAACAACATACCAAGCAAGACCCCATATCATAAAAGTAATAATAATTAGAATAATGATAATGAATCAGAAGAATGTTTTATCCCTTTTTCATCATAAATAAGAGTAGTGGTTTTTTGGGGTGGGGGGTTGAGATGGAGTTTCTCTGTATAGCACTGGCCATCCCAGAATTCACTCTGTAGACTAGGCTGACATCAAACTCAGAGATTCGCCTGCCTCTGTTCCAAATAGTAGGATTAAAGGCACGTGCCACCACTGCCCAGCCAGAGTAATGAATTTAGTAAAACTCCTTTACAATCTCAAAATTTATGTAACATGAAACATTTTAATACCTATTGATTTTAAAATAAAAATTTCTTCTTTTTGCTAATTTTTTAAAAATACATATATTTTAAACGTGTTCTAATGTAGCTCAGGCTGTCCTCTAGCTTCTTGTATATCTGAGGATGCCTTTGAATTTACTACCCTCCTGGCTGTACCTTCCAAGCCACTGGGCTTACAGGTATGTGTCATCACACCTGGTTTTATGTGGTACTGGTAATGGAACTAGGGTTTTGTAAGTACTAGGAGGGCACTGTGTTAGCTGAGCTATATCCCTAGCCCTCAAATGAAATTTCTAGGATTCGAGAGACAGTTAAATAGAGAATTCAGAAAACTGGTTATTTACTTAAGAAACTACCATGCTTGGCATTCATTTAGATCCATAAACATAATATGATAATAGATTCCCCCACGTAGGTAGGACCACTAAGTAAAAGTAAATATTTTTTTTTATTTTATTTTTTTTATTTCAGACACTTTTTTATTGTTATTA
>LOJH01004819.1:0-27331 GCA_001685095.1 Ellobius talpinus
AAGTGTGCCAACTTCCATAATTGATGTGTATTCAGTTTCTGTTCTGTGAAAATATAAATACTGTGCTTGCCTTCAGTAAAGTACAGCAGATCTAAACCTTACTTGTGTTTTGTCTGTCTGTCATTTGCCGAATCCTGAGTTCTCCTAGAGCCTTCACCCCTATTCTCCCTTGGTCGTTGGCTACAAGAGAGCCGGTCCGTAGCATGCCTGACAGAATAATGATCTGATGTTTTAGGATAACCAGGTACCTTTGACCTGTGGTCTATGGGCTACATGTATTCCAAAATAGCTATGAATGTGACCCTGTGCATTTATGGATGACAATATCATACTGCAATGTCCACTTTTCTTTCTTTATGGTTGTTAATAATCTTCTAAAAATTCCAGTTAGAAAACAAGCAAGGAACCATTTGGGGCAAGTCTTGGACCTCGTGTGTCTCGAGCTGGTGTTGAATTAATAATCTTCCAACCTCTGCATTCTTGGTGCTGGGATTATAGGCATGTGCCATCAAACTTTGCATTGCATCTCATGGCTTTGGCTGAACTAAAAAATTTATTGACAGCTTTGCATATTCTGTGTCAATATGTTCTGGATAAAACCATCTTAAGTATGTCAGACTTTCACCCTCTCTTAATGCCATGTTGATAAGATTGTGGTACCAGAGGAAGGACATTAAAACTTTCAGGGGTATTTTGGAGACTCTTCCTGGACAGAATTGTAGAGCTATCTAGAAGAAAATGTATAATGTGCTTTGATGTGTTAATAGGGTTTAAGGTTTGGGAATGCCAGTGCACTCTTTAAATTAGAATTAAAAACACAAGCTGCTTGGTACCTCTGAATTCTTATGTACTTTTACATTAATCTTTTAGATGTTTAATGTACACTTCAGAGTTTTGTACAGTTTAATCATTTTTAGACTCAAATGACTAGGGGGTTCTTTATTTTCATGTTGAGAAATTCCCTCTGCTTAGGTTTTTATTTTTATACTCTCTGCTCAAGTTCACATAAAACTATTTATTTCCTACACATGCATTTTATGCTGGATATACTTTAAAATCCTGCTTATTCTGGACTCTTTCTTACATTTAATGCTGTGTTTTATGGGACTTCTTCCTGGACTGACCTCCAGTTTTGCCCCCTTCCCCTACCTTAAGCCACATCTCAAAGTCCTTCAATTACCCCTTAAAGCACTTGGAGGATCAGATGTCAATTCTGAAGGTCCTACAGGAAAAGCAATGCAAGCTAGGTTTCTACATGTATACTTTATCAGTTTGGGGAGTACGCTCCTTATAAAATCATAATTATGACCAGAAGTCATTAATAGATAAGCAAACTCTCCTGGCTATGAAGAGACACTGGCATAATTGACTGGGTTTCAAATCGCTCATCTGTGCCGATTTTATAAAAACACACGGCCATGTAGATATGGTGAAGGGCACTTTCAAGGTCCTTGGAAAATGCCTGCACAGGCTGGGCCGGGACTAGATGTTTCCCCCACTTTTGGTAAATCCACCGTAAGCACGATGGCCCTGCTGTGCACCATGATAGCTGGATATACACACTGAAATGCAAACTGCGTGTTGCACAGAACAGACCGTCTCATCTAAACCCACCTGACCGTGCAGCCCTTGCAGTCCCCTTCTTTCTCGCGGAAGTTCCATAGACCTATAGGTTTGTTGTCAAAGTATGTTTCTCCCATGCAGCCGGTGAATGTAATCACACGCACAGCGTCAGCCTTCTGCAGGGAGACAGGTGGTATTTGTTAGAGTTAATGATTTTCCCGAGTTGCAGTAGTTGTGACTTCTTAGCAGCAGAAGTCAGAAGAGCTGTTATCCGTTGCGTATGACAACCTTGGCAGTCTTCTTAGGGCATATTATGTCATCACAGCTACTACATGATATGTCATAAAGGGAAAAGCCCAGATATTTCATCAGTGGGTCCTGTCATCCTAAAAATGGAACTCCATTTACATGTATTATCTCCATTAGTAAAAGTAATTGCCCTTTTGTATCCTCTAGTGCTTTGTTGGAAACCCACCTGGAATGTACAGTCCTTAGACGCTGAAGTCTCTTACATAAAAATGGTGTGGTATTTGTACATAACATACACACATCCTTCCATATACTTCAAATGATCTCTAGATTAAATAATAAAATCAAAGCAACATAATACAAATTCTGTGTGATTAGCTATTACACTACATTATTTACAAAATGGCAAGAAAACATCTGCATATTTTCAATGTAGGCGCAATTTTATTTTTCAAACATTTTCCATTCTTAATTTATGGAGGCCGAGGATGGAAAGCCCATGTATAGTTGTGGCAGAACTAAATGATTTCCAGCTTCTAACCTTAGGCTAGCTATTGAGCTTTTCTGCAGGTGCCTGCCATATGGGATCATTGTGAGAATTAGATTATTTCTGCTCCTAAAACCAATGCCCAGTACAGACAAGGGTGTGTTAAGAACTAGTAAATGCTGGGTTGAGTCCAGTCAAAGAGAGGGAGGAGGAATTATATGAGCAAAGGGGTCAAGATCATGATGGGGAAACCCATAGAAACAGCTGACCTGAACTAGTGGGGTCTTACTGACTGTGGACTGAGAGCTGGGGAACCTGCATAGGATTGAACTAGGCCCTCTGAATGTGGGTGACAGTTCTGTGGCTTGGGAAATCTGTGGGACCACTGGCAGTGGGATTTATCCCTAGTGCATGAACTGGCCTTTTGGAGCCCATTCCCTGTGGAGGGATACCTTGCTCGGCTGTGATACAGGGGAGAGGAGCTAGGTCCTTCCTCAATTTGATATTCCAGACCTCATAGACACCCCATGGGAGGCCTTAACCTTTATGAGGGGTGGACGGGAGGGGAAAGATAGTGGGAAGTGAGAGGAAGGGAGGAACAGGGAACTGTGGTTGCTATGTAAAATGAAAAAAGAAACTTTAAAATAAAAAATTTAAAAAAAATTTAGTGCATGGATATTGTTTACTTTGGGTAAATCCAGCCCACAACACACAAGGTGTTTTTCCCTTGAGGTCATGAGGGAATTCACACAGAGTTCTCAATGATGAAAGAGAGATCATATGCATAAATTAACTTGCAACAGTGTTTTTAACTTTCTTAATGCTGCGACCCTTTAATACAATCCCGCACGTTGTGGTGACCCCCAACCATAAAATTATTTTTCATTGCTACTTTTAACTGTAATTTTTCTACTGTTATGAATCAGAGTATAAATAGCTATGTTTTCTGATGATCTTAGGTTATGATTGCTGCTATTCCCAGCACAGAGTCTGGGATCTAAGAGGGCATCTGCTCAATGTCAATTCTGGTGCCATTGTCACAGAGGCAGGTCTTCAGCTTGGTGAACACGACAATCACAAAGGAGGAAAAAGACCAGCTCCAAGATAGAAAGCCTTCTTTAAATACCTCTTGTCTCAGCCCTGACTTACTACAAATAAGGGGCATAGTCTGTTCTCTATATCAGAAACTGTGCCAAAGCTAACTGTGATGGGTAATCTCATTGCCAACTTCAAAGGATTTAGAACTATCATGGAAACACACTTCTGAGTGTGTTTGAGGGTATTTCCAGAAAGGCTTACCTGAGCAGAGAAGACCCACCCTAAATATGGGTAGCACCATGCTAGCCTGGTAACCTGAATAGGTTTGTGTCAACTTAACACAAGCTAGAGTTATGTGGTAATGGAAACCCCAGTTAAGAAAATGCCTTCATCAGATTGCTTCTAGGCAAGTCTTCAGGGCATTTTCTTGACTAATGATGGATGTGAGTGGGCCCAACTCACTGGGGTTGTTCTAAGGCTGGGCAGGTGGTCCTGGGCTGTATAAGAACAGGCTGGACAAGTCCTGGGGAACAACCCAGTAAGCAGCAATCCTCCATGGACTCTGCTTTAGTTTGGCTTGTAGATCCCTTTCTTACTTGAGTCCTTGTCTTGACTTTCCTCAGTGATAGACTATGATGAGGACATGCAAACTAAACAAACTCATTCTCTCCCAAGTTATTTTGGTTACGGTCTTTATAATAGCATCAGAACACAAACTAGGAAACGTATGTTCCAAGACTGAATAAAAAGAAAAAAAGAAAGCACACTGAGCACCAGCTTCATCCTCGCTCTGTGATCTGACTGTGAATTCAGTGTGAGAAACGACCTTACAGCCCTGTGACAGTGCCTTCCTCTCCCCTCCAGGATGGGTCTACCCCAGATCATGAGTCAAAATAAACCCTCCTTTCCTTAATTTTGCTTTGTCATGTATTTCGTCACAGCAACCAGAAGAGTAATGGACCTGCATCTCAATTATCCAGTAAAAAGAGTAGATTGAGATGTTTCAGAAAAAATATGAGAAGATGGTCATGAGAAACTGAAGTATTCTGGTTACAGCATCAGTTCTAACATTAACAATATGCATCTCTTCCTAGTGCTGTGACCAAGGCCACAGATGTTAATGAGAGAGGTCCTTGGAATGCTGTCAACATCTGGAGCCTCTTGTTAACTAGACATGGACCATCCTGCTGTGGCTTCTACTTGCCTTCTCAGCCTTCCTCCATCCTGAGATGCTGCACTTGAGAAATCTTCCTGCTCATTTGTGTTCTAAGCAGTAAGATCACTGGGTAAGTACTTGTGGTTTTGGTTCATAGTTTGGGTGTTGGCGGACTGGGAACTCTTGGTCCAAGTGGTTTCTTATTTGAACATGGAATAAGAAGCCACCACCCCAATCTCCATGCTTCACTGGCACAGTGAAAAGTGAGACCATGTGTTTAAAATATATGAAAATTCATAAAACGTGTTTTCTATAGATGTCCTTTGTCTATATGCTTTTCTTAACCTTAGGCCAAATTTGGTGAGATAGCCAAATTCTATCCTTAGGCCATCCTTAGTTCTTGCACTAGGGACACCTGGATAAAAAACAAAAACAAAACAAAACAAACAAACAAATAAACAAAAAAACCATTAGTTTGGGACTGGGGATGGGGCTCAGTTGGCACAGACATGAGAACCTGAGTTTGGATCTACAGCACCTACACAAAAGTCAGGCAGGACAGCATACTGTAACCTAAGCCCTGGTAGAGATGGAGAAGGTGGAGAGCCATATTGGAAGACACTCAACAGCCACCTTTGGTTTGTATACATATATACATGCGTGTGTGTACACAAACATACTCATATACATAAATATGTTTTATGAATTTTCATTTTAAACACATGGTCTCACTTTTCACTGTGCCAGTGAAGCATGGAGATTAGGGGTGGTGGCTTCTTACTCCATGTTCCAATCTAATCCCTTTCACTAATGACTGTGTAACATGGTCAAAATATTCAAGTTCTCTCTTCTTCAGTCTCCATAATTATGAAATAAGGATGATTTTGGTATCTACTCTGCTGTGACATGAGTGTCTATCTCCTTCCCAAATTCTCATATTGAGCATGTTACCCTCAAGCTGGGCATGGTGGTGTTTGCCTTTGATCCCAGAACATGGGAGGTAGAGGCAGGTGGAACTCTTGAGTACCAGGCTAGCCTGATCTATGTAGTGAGTTCCAGGAGAGCCAGGGCTGTGTAGACAGATCCTGTTTCAAAAAACAAACAAATGAACAGAAAACCTTACCGGCAAGGTGTGGGAGTTTGGGAAGTGGTTTAGACTATGAGGGCAGGTCTAAACCTCATAGGACGAGTGACCTTGCACAAAAGGCCCAATGAAATTCATTTACCCCTTCTCATATGGAGCACATTACAAGACAGAGCCTTGCATGCCGAATGGGCTCACATTAAATAACTGCCTATTGGTACTTTGATCCTGGACCTCTCAGTTTCTAGAGCAGTGAGAAAGTTGTTCATTGCTTACAGACCGCTTATTTCTATGATAGTTTGTTACAACAGCCAAAATCTCTTAAGACATTTTGTTATGCTGTGAATAGTAAATAAATCACATAAATTAATTAGAATGCAACTTAGCACATAGTGAGGATCATGACATGTTATCAAAGTTTCTTAGTGTGTCTATTAGCATGCAAGTGAGGCATAAATTCTCACTGCTCTTCTGTAGTAAAGAACCCTGAAGCCCAAAGGGTTAAGTGTCTTACCTATGGACATATTTTATAGGCAGTATAGAGAAAGAAATGCAACACAGATATAATTTCAAAATCCATGGCCTTGTGCTACTATGTATTGCCCTAATTTTTCTTTGAGGGGGCAGAGAAAGTTGTCAATATGACTACATATCACTACGTACTGTGTATATTCATAAGTAGCTCTATGGAGAGAGGATGGTTTTAGTGTGCAGCTGTGGAATCAACTCCCATATTTTAGAGTCACATCTTTTGCACATAGTAGACAAATTAGCTTCACAATCTCTGAAAGTTGAGTTCTCAAGAATGTGGTGTCACCCTGCCTTTTTACAGTCTCTGGCTAATCTCAGCCCAGGGTGATTTTGACAAGCCCAGGATTATCCATTATATTCGGTTGTGTTCCTGCATCTCACCCACAGGTCGATTTTCAACACCTAATTCCATCTAATCAACATAAGCTTCTTTCAGATGTGAGCACTTTGCAATTTGAAATGCACAAGGACCTGCCACAGAGCAATTATGAATATTAAGTGTATTGCTCTGAAGGGTGAGGAGAGGAGCAACTCAGAAACTTTTTAAAGCCGATCATGATCTGAAAGTGCATGGCCCCTATGATATTTCCCGAAGGTTCATAAATCTTTTAATTAGATGTATGAGCTTTATAGCACTTCCCTTTTATAAATCATAAATTGATTGCCAAAATGAAGCATATTTAAGATACACTTTGCTTTTCAAGTGAATGAGAAAAAAAAAAGAATGCCAAAAATGGACGCCACAGTTAAGGAACAAACTACTATCGAAGGTTTAGAAATATGGTGCTTCAAGATTTGAATGTTCACAAGTCAAAGATGGAAGTTCTGTTGGGTGTTATGACACATGCCTGTCATCATAAGAGCTGGGAAGCTGAAACAGGAGGATTACACGTTCCAAGCAGGCCTTGGCAACACTGTAAGACCATGCTTCAAAAAAATAAAGCAGATCAAGGAGAAATAAAACATTAAAACAGAAAGTTCTTTAAATGGATGGTTTCACAAAGACAAGAAAACATGGGCAGCTGTTTTCAGCATTCTCCACACCTTCTCTTAGTTATCTGTAAAGAAGAGGGAAAGGATGGGGAAAGCTCATTACCTTTATTTTCCCTGTCAGGCCGCCAACAAACAGCATTGCATTTGCATCCACATCTAGGATTGTGTACCCTGGAGGGGACACTGAGTGGTAGGTGCTGGGCACAATACTGGCTTTGGGTCCATCTAGAGCTCTCACAGAAATGGACCCATTTCTTCCCGTTCTTCAAGCATACATGTGTGTTGAAATAAAAGGGAAGAAAATACAGCAAATGAAATATGAATCATATTCTATCACCTACAGATTTCAAAGACATAAAATAGAAAAAGTCATCTTGGAAAACTTCAGAGCACTGTGTGTTTAGGTCCAAGCAAAGTCAGCACTTTGCAAGCCACTTCCAGATTTGCTCTTTGCTGAGCACTTACCATCACATTCAAATAAGGAAAGAATAACATAACCCGGCTCTGTATACAGCCATTGATAAGAAAGGACAGCCGCAATTAGATGATGGAATTATTATAAATCAAGAAGAGAGCATTTCCCTGTTGCTTAAAGTAATAATTTGCTGTTTTATAAGATATGAAACTTAAACAAATCTTATAACTTCATTTAGTATTTTGTCAAATTTAATTCAGCAAGTGGAGTCCTAATAAGCCACCCTTATTCAGAACAAGCTGCATAATTTTGTCTAAAATTCTTTATAATGGATCTTAATTTGTTGAAGTAGTCTTCCCAGAACTGTAGGTCTCATTGTTTGTCATAACATCTTAATGTATAGAGCAAGTAACTAGTCTGCTGAGTTGTGCATACAAATTTGTAGAAGCACACTTTTAAATTTAGTTTAAAAAACTTTGAAAGCTATTATCATTTTATTCCATTTTCTTTTTAAGTGATTGATTTCTATGAGTTGTTAAATATGAAAATCTGGTCTTTTCTGAGACAAGCAGTCATAACAAAACTTCCCTAAGTCCCTCTCCCTTCTGTCTCATTTT
This sequence comes from Ellobius talpinus, assembly GCA_001685095.1. Taxonomy (NCBI): domain Eukaryota; kingdom Metazoa; phylum Chordata; class Mammalia; order Rodentia; family Cricetidae; genus Ellobius; species Ellobius talpinus. The sequence goes on from LOJH01004819.1 coordinate 8,134, forward strand.
GGTAAACTCTCTCTTGGAGGAGGCAGAGCTAAGTGGAACATGTGGGAACAAAGGATGGATTTGATCACCGCGAGTTCTTGAAAAGAATGAATCTCTTCTGATAGAACTCTACTTTGTGAGAATAAATGTCCTTAAACTGAGCAAAGTACTCAATCACCCCAACACTCACATGGGGGTGAGCACAGCTTTATCCTTTCTCTTCCCACCCCCATTTAAAATAGCATGGATGAATCTTACACATTAGATATGGGACCCAGTATGCTGACATAGAATAGGCCGGGAGTTGCAGTTATGACATAAGACTAGAAGGTAAACTGAGTATACAACGATTACAGTGAAGATTTATTATGCTCGTTTCTATGTTTAAAAAGAACATGTAGCTGTATTTTTTTCTCTTCAGGTGAGGTAACATGTCTGAGATAGCTTTTCTCTCCTCATTCCTGCTCTTAGCAGAAAACAGATTAAGGAGTTAGAATTGAAATAGATTCTCTGGTTTATACCTTGAAAGCAGGTCTTTACCTAACAGGATGACAAATGCAGTTTCTCACACATTTATACACATAGCATATAACCTTTGCACAAACATAGACACTCACACACAGGTACGTTATTGAAATGGCAGCAGAATTTTTCTCATAAACTAGGAATTTACTTCAAAACTTTGCCATTCAGTTATTTTACTCTTTATTGAGAAGTTACCTTGAGGCTTCAATACGGTACCAATATGAGTCATCAATGGTCAAATCTGGATACTCTACGCGGCCAACTCCAGATCCAACATCCCAGAGGAAGCTGACTTTGCCTTTACGCATTTCTATAGCAAGAAAGTCAATCTAGATCAAAGAAATATGGAAATGACATGCTTTAGAACAAAGCACTCTGAAAAAGGATGTTTGGACAGTGTTTTCCAATGGCAGGCAAAATAATTGGATTGAGAATTCTTCCTAGTTAGAGACAAGATATTGTCTTTTATCCGGAGGTAGCTGTGGTAATTTCTAACAAAAGGCGAGACAGACTCTCTCATGTGAATAGCAAATGCTTACTTAGGACGCAACCAGTGTGTCTAAACACCTTATTTGCCTTGGAAGATTTGCATACATGAGAAGACAGGTTAACTTTCATGGGTGAGAGTTTGCAGGAACAACTTGGGTAATTTCAGTTTGAGTCAATGATTCAACATGTTGCAAGAGTTTGCCTTGGAGGGAAAAGGCAGGGAAGGGAGCAGAGAAAAATGTAGAGCTCAATAAAAATCAATAAAAAAAAAGTTTGCCTTGGTTAGAATTTATGTACAAGTTATTTGCACTTCATTAACATGAAAGGTTATTATTATTTCTTAATTTGAGAATAGAAAAATATCTTTTATTCTCTTTTTTATTAAGTGGATAGATTTGAAAATATAATGCAAAATGAGTATTAGTACACTGACACATAAAAAGAAATGTTCCCAGAAGTGGTAAAGAATTATCACCTGTTCACCTTTCTAACTTAAGTGACAGCACAAACATTTGTCAGCTAAGATTCTGAGATTTCAGATGCAAAAGGCTACATTAGACACTCTAGGGGCCCAGTTGCTAGATTCAACTTATTTTCCTCATTTATTAACTTCTTACCTCTACACATACACAGTACCTTTAAGAAAAGTTTAATATTAGACTTACAAATTTGATACTTCCAAGATAAAAAAGGAGGTTGTCGGCCACAGTAGTCTTGACATTGACAACAATGTTATTGTAACTTCCTTTCTTGATTTCTGGTTTGTATGTTCGAATACAGTCACCTCCTGAAGACACAGATACTTTGATCTTCAAGAAAATCAAGACACAAAATCCTGTGAAACCCTAAGACTAAATCTCTTTGTAAGTTTGAAGTTCATCCCAAACCACAGCAAAACCATCATTACTCTTTTCTTTGAATTCATTTTCCAGCCACCAAATAGAATCATCAAATGTCCATATGCAGACATCATTATGTAGATTAGGGAGGGCACAGATAATTGGTTCTTCACTAGCGTTTTTCCAATGATTTGCTCATGATTCTTTCTATTGCTTATTAGGGTGCCATTATTTTTGAAGCATGAAGCTAACCAGTTCTTACCTTTAAGCCATTCTTTAAGACACTTTTCCAAAGGGGGTTTTATGCAGGACAAATGGAAATGATCTTCATTGAAGTTATGTCATAAAGAATTTTAATTAAAATTTCAGTGATTTGGGTATCGCTTAAAAAGGAACCCAGATTTTATTCAGTCTTCAAGAGGGCACTGCCAGCCCACCCCTGCTCTTACAGTTCAAAGATACCAAGAAGAGTTAGTTCTAGATCTTCTAACAATCAGAATATTAATCATTCCTCTCAGTATATTTCAGAATAAATTATACTTATTATTAGGTTAGCAGGAAATGAAATGGAAATAATTTCCAAATGTCTGTCACTACTAATACATATAACAGCTCCTTTCCCCTCTCCATAGTACTTCAAAAATTACTATAAATTGCTAAGAAAGGAATTCTTCTGTGAATAGAATGGCAGTGTTCATGCCAATTTTTCCTTCTATTAAAGGAGACTTCGTTCAGTCACAAATAGCACTATTTGATGATTAGACTTAATTTCTTTTGGGTCAGGGGCAAAATCACCATCAGTAATTGCTGCTTTGCTGGTTGATAGTGCTTGGCAGGGAGAAGGGAAGATGTGAAACCTACTTTGTCCCTTGTTCTGATGTCTATCAGATTAGAGGTCTAGCCAGCTAACTTCAGGATGCCTACTGTCCTTCCCTAGTCATCAGTTCCCATTTGTTCCTGCACCTTTTGCTACTCACATATTTTTCACATTTGAGAAAAATCAACTAATATTATTGTTATCCACATAAAAAACTTGTTTAGACCTTGCATAAGATTGACTAGGCTACTGGAATGCTCTCCATAGTTTGATAAGGTAAGAGGTATCCCCAAGAGGCTCACGTTGGGTGTTGAGGGTAGGGAGTATTGTAGAATTTCTCTATGGAAGGGGAAAAGTAGCTGGAGGAGATCATAGACGCAAAATGATTTATGCTGAAAAAAAGAAAATCAAGGAGGACTGTTTGGCTCTGACAAATAGAAGATTCACATTTGTTTCTGGGAATTTCTGGGGAAAGAACAAATCTAATGGTTCTCCTGCTGACTCAACAGAGGCCTATATTTGACAAGTGTCTCCCCATCTGGTCTCTAAGCACATTGTGTCTCTACCTAGAGGAAACTATTCTGCAAAGAAACCGGCTTTGTGTGGTCACCTGAACTTGCAGTGATCTAGGAAGCCACCTGGTTGTGCCTTTGCTTCCTACAAAGATGTGATCCAACCTGACAGTGGATGGTTGAGGATTAGGGATCACTTTGGATCTCTGGATGTTTGCTTTGTGTCCCTATAAGCTGGTCTTGGTTGTGTGATTTCCAGTCAGGAAATCGATTCTTTGTTTCTCCTATGATAGAATTTTCCTTCTATATGGAATGCTGAGAGTAGTCAAATAAAATGAATTCTAGAAATCGTGAGGCAGGGAATGTGCAGGCTTTACTCTGGGAGCTAGTACTATGAGGCAGATGTGCAGCTTGAGTGGGGAAAAGTCATGCAGCAGAATAGCAGCTATGCAAAGAGGAATCCGGGATCAGAGATTAAAGGGATAAAACATCAGAAGGGAAAGACCCTATAACAGAGGGTGGTTTAAAAAAAACGCAGTCGTCTGATATTTTTTAATGTTGAAAGAAAGGTATAATACACAGTGAGTTTTGAGGAATTTGCAGTGAATGAACCAAAACCTTCCTGAGAAAAGACAGTGGCACTGAACAAATTTAGAATCTGAGGAAGGTTATACCGCCATTGATACCTTAAGAGGAGCAAAGAGAAGAAGGAGTAAAAGATCTGACTGGCATACATGAATAGAATTAACTTGTAGATGCAGTCACCCCTGGTGGAAAACCATATTCAAAATCATAGAGGCTTTTGATTAGCATCGGAAAGTAACTGTGTGTCATTTTTTTATCTTTACATCATACATTCATTTATAGGCTTAGCTCTAAAGCCATGCTATCATTGGTTGAATCAGAAATAAATCATTTTTCTTTAAAGAACACAATGAAATAATTCTTCTTGGGTATGGTGTGGGGATACAATGACTATGTGAAATATAGGGTGAGTTTCCAACCTTGTCTACAGAGCTGAGGCAGCACTAGATGACCATGCAGTTGTTGCACTAGAAGGGGTGAGTGGTGGTGCCAGATGTGGAAACAACCTCAACTGAACTGACAAATAGGTGATTGAGAACCCAGTCATTGAGTGTACCCATTTCAAAACCAGGCATATTGAATCTTACTAGCATTTGCAACCAAGGTACTATAGGACACTTTCCATATCCATAAAGTTCGATTCTCTGAAGAAAAGGACAGTGTTATACCCAGTATGCCCAATAATTTTACAAAGTCACCTGTTGCTCAGTTCTTACCTACTCTTACAAAAACTCACTAGTCTTGCTGATTTTTCTTTCTGAATATATACTGAATACCTGGAATATTCCAGTAGCCCAACTGTTTACAACTAGATCATAACTACAATTTTATTCTTGAAAATACCATGTTTCAACTTCCAATGGGTGTATGGCTCAGTGGTAGAGCATTGACTGCATATGAACAACTTAAACTAGTTCAGTCAAAACACAGCATTTACACATTGCTTTAAAAGAAACCCCTTGGACACATCACTCTTGCAAAGAGGCATGAAAGTTCGGAACTGCAAATATTTGGTTGGGATGTTCATTCTGCCAATTACTATATTCTAGTGTAGCTTCATAGTAAGGTTCATGAAATTACCACTAAGAAGTCAATGTCTCCAAGGTGTTCCTGGCACAACATTATTCACCAGCTAATCACCATAAACACAATTAAACTTTGTTGGATATCTCACTGCTCGATGGACTGGATTTGCACTGCGTTTTTCATCTGGCAATTAGGCTATTCATGTAAACACAGTATGAGTTACTTAATTATGCAATCAACAAGCTGAAATAAACCACTTTAAAATAATCACACTTAGTTCCTTAATTAGGAAACATCTAACTGGGCTGGCAAGATAGGTCAGTAAGTAAAGGTGCTTGTTGCCAAACCTGGTGACCTAATTCTGATTCCCAGGACAAGTCTTTTACCATATCTCCAGAGAGCTGCTGAGGCTAGACAATGTATGGCAGGGTTGGAGTTTGGCAAGGATGCCCTAAGATGTTACTGCTTGGATCTGTGAAGATAAAACCTAAGTTACAATAGAGACCTCAGGATGTTAGCCATGCCAGAATCATAAGATGTCCACAGACAGAAGCTCCTGGGATGCAGAAGAGCCAAAGAGAAAAGCTGTGTGTTGTAGGGTACAGAGAAGGAGGGGATTACCCAAGCCTTTTGTAGGTCAGAATATTCCATTACCAATGTCAGATGCTGGACATGGAGCCTCGGGGTACACTCTTTGCCCTGCTGTGTTTCTGCCTTGCTTCAGTCCAATCATTCCTGCTCAATCTTCCGTTCTTCAGAACAGAAATGCTTATCCTGCATCAATATTTACTACAAGTGTGTCTTTTTTTCCTGTCGTTTTATTGGGGCTCACTATTCAGAGTTAGTATTGTGTCACCAAAAATTCTTTACAATATAGCTGAAACTGCCAGAGAATTTGGGACTTTTGAGTTTGGGTTGAAGGCATTTTTACCTGAGAAAGCAAAGAACCTAACAGGTACCTGGGTGGGAAAAGTGATGTATTTGATCATCAAGTTCCCAACGAGTAGAGCTGTGATGGCTGACATTGGTTTTCAATGGGAAAAGATGTAGAGTCACTGAAGAGAAAGTGTCTAGCTCATCTGTAGGTGATCACCTAGCCTAGGGGAAGTGAGGAAGACCAACTCGAGTGTGGGCGGTACCATCCATGGGCTGGGATTCTGAATTGAGCCAAGAGGAGAAGCAAGCTGATCACAAGCACCCATCACTCTGCTCCTTGACTCTAGACTGTGTGTGACCAGCCACTGCCTGCTCCCAGGGTGAGACCAATGGCTCCCTGATCCTAATGTGACCAACTGCTGCCTGCTCCTGGGTCCTGTCTTCTATGCCAAGATGAACCATATCCCTGGGGAGTATAAGGCAAACAAACCCTCCCTTCCTTAATCGGCTGTGCCAGGTATCCTTTTGCCGTGAGGAGACAAGAAACTACTACAAAGCTCCATTTCACTTACTCCATTGTCAACTTTCTGAGTAGAATACCCGACTAGTTCACCTTTGCAAACTTGACAGGAAAAAGCACTGAACATAAGAGGTGCATTTTCACAGTGTAAGTCTCTGAATAAGCTTGTAACACCGGGCTTTATTTTACCATGTGCATAAAAGACATAGTGACCTCTTGTCAATCACACTACATGGTTTTCATGTTATAGTTGAATAGGTTTCTGCGCAGATAGCATTACTGCTTCCTTATATTACCCCATCATCTCTAATCTGTTGGCTTCTAAGGTTTTTTCAATAAATAAGATATTTTTCAGTGTCATGGCCTTGTTTAGATGTCTTAGAAACATATAAGGAGGGGCAAGTATATACTGTCACTCAGACAGATTCTTGTCCATTACTAAAAATATAAATTGATAAATTAATACAAACTTCTTTCTGACCATCCTAGCTACCACATTTTCTTTTAAAAGAAACATTTTATAGAAGTTTAAGTTAAAATGGACACTATTAAAAGGTATCTTATTAAAATTTTGCATCTCTACAGTCATCATGGTTTGGCTTTACATATCTAAAGTTTCACATTGGCATTTAAGTGTTCCAGTTCATGGCCAGTGAGGAAGAGTCCTTGCCTCCAGCCTGACAGAGTTAAATTCCTATGACCTACAGGGTAGAAGGAGAGAACTGACTTCTACATGTCCTCAGACCTCCTCATGCACACAAACAAAACAAATAAATAGGACTGGAGAAGTTAAGAGCACTGGCTGCTCTTTCAGAGGTCCTGAGTTCAATTCCCAGCAACCACATGGTTGCTCAAGCCATCTATAAGGAGATCTGATGCCCTCCTCTGGCATGTAGGTGTGCATGCATGTACATGCAGATAGAGCACCATATACATAAAATAAATAGATCTTTTAAAATAAACAAAAAACAAAGCCAAAGAAATAAACATAAAATTTAAATATTGCAGTCCTTTTAGCATTTTTTTAGAGAGGTCTATCTATCAGAATAGTTTTCTAATTGGGTAAATATAAAGTAAAATTTCAGGCCAGATATTTCTTATTTTTACTTCACAAATATAAAAAGAAATACTACAACAAAAGTAAGTTGCTGAGTTTTTTTTTAGAACAAGCAAAAGCTATATTGTATCTAATTAAAATATTGGTTCTATTTCTCCTACTGTTGTTTGTGAATTCAGGTTGCAACCCACTCACTGGACTGCTTATATTATTCATGAGTAAGACACTCTCATTTTTCCTTTAAGTATACAAGAATAAGCTTGTTTGTGTTGTTTGTTTTAATATATTAAAGCACCAACAAAATATTACAGGTTTCCTAATTTTCGAACGGTAAGTACAATCTATAATTTTTCTTAAATAGTGTTGAAATTTATAGGAAAAAAAAGTGTTGCTTCTTTCTTCCTACCTTCCAAAGCTGCCTTAAGTTCAAGAGGCCAGAGATCATTTATTCAGCAAATTCACTGGGGAAGACTTTCCCTCTGGGAATAATAGTAACCCTTAATAGTAGCTCTTAATTCTGAAAATAAGATCTTACAGAATTGGCTTGTTTCCGGGCTTGGTTAATCAGTTCCTTTATTTCAGAGATGTTCTTCTTTAGGTTATCCTCAAGTTCCTTGATGGGCTTGAGTTTGTCTATCAGCCGATCAGCTTCCTGTTCTAGATTTTTCACCGTAGCATCTGCATCTGCAACTGTATAGAACAAAATTAGCATTTGTGTATGTGGGGTGTGCATGTACTGCCGTCTCCACAGCCATAGGTGCCAGAACAGTGGTGGATCTATTAAGTTATTTCATTTTATACGCGTGACAAAAGCAAGACCATGATGGCTGACAGAGTGCATGAGGCCAGCTGTGAATATTTTAGTTGAGATTAAAGCAGGCAGAGATGTTAGAGGAAGATTTTAGCTGTGTGATTGAGATGAAAATTTGCATTAAAAATAGAAGATCTGATAAGCTTAAGCAGTGCTGACCTTTTAGCCTCAAAGTTGACCTTTACAGGATAAAATTTATTCATAGAAAAATGAAAATGGGGTGTCTTTAAATATCACATGCTCTGCCTCCACATAAACCACATTAAAATCCAGGTTCTTGTGCAGAATTGTTTTCTTTTTTCTTTTTTTTCTTTGTCTTTCTTTGCACATGGTTTTGGGAAGGAGGCTGTGAAGACACAGCTTGACGAACATTATTTAGATTGAACAACATTTAGATTGAAGGCCTCTGTTACACCTTAATTAAATCGTTCAAACTTCATTTCAATTCGACTCTATATTGGTTGGATTCATACTACACAGTCTTTTTTGTAGGTTATAAAAAAAGTTGAATACTTACAGTGTTGAGAGGCTCAGCCTGAAAAGGGTTGAAGGTTATCTGAGCCATAGACATCTAGTATGTGCTCGCATGGCAACGGGGTCAGGTGGGGGGTTTGGGTATATAAAATGTGGAAAGTCAATTATTCAACTTCTGCAGTGCTGGAAGTCTTAACCAAACTATGTCAACTGTTATCTAACTGAGTTTGCATTATTCAGCTCTCTGCTATTGTGACCCTGAAGAACTCTTCAAGGTCCAAGGCCATCGACCCTCCTAGACTATAACAAACCTGCTGCTTCCCTGGTGTTGGGCCACTGAGAACTAGTTTTTAGGATTGAATTCAATATGCTCACATGGACAGAAATAATCATTCCATTTGGTTTGGTCCATGCTGAAGCCAGAACCCAGGGCCCAGTGCTTGATAGACAAGGATTGACCGCAGAACTCAGTCCTCATTCCACACACCAGCATCTTTAAACTGTATTTTGAAGTAGGTGATTTGGACTCATGCACATTAATATGGGCTGTATTCTTAGTGGAATTTAAAAAGAATGTGCAACTATTATCATTTGTAGGGTTACTAGATCAAGACTCCAGCGTTTTGTTTGTTTGTTTGTTTTATTTGTATGTTTGGTTTCTCTGAAAATGAAAGTTGCCTGGGTCAAAGCCCTAGTCATACGGGTAGTATGCCATTGCTACCCCTGTGTTTTCTGTAATTGTCCAGTGTTCTTTTCCTTCTAATCCTCTAGTGTTATTTTATATTCTACAAATTATTCTAGAATTAAGGAAAATGTAGTTTTAAAGCTAGATTCACATAAAGAGAAAGAGGAGTTAAGCTAAGGCTACTAGGGCTAAGATATGTATTAGATCCATTTCTCCTAAATCTCCCAGAATCCTTTTCAAATGTTTCAAAATGGAACTGGAGGTTTCCCCTCCTTTCTTTGCTTTTACTTTCCATAGCTGTTTAAGGCATGTGGAAACTCTCTTCCCTCATCTGTGAGAACTGACTAGCCTGTGATCTCAAGTCTAAGGCTTCTTGCTTAGTAATATTTGAACATGTTCTCAATTTCTTTCTTAATTGTCTGGGTAAGTAGATTTTAAATAGTTTCTCCAGTTAGATTTTGATAAATGGATTTTTTTCTGGAAAATTATCATTTGTATGTTGTAGGCTCTAAAATTTACCAGCATGGTGCTTTCCCAAGTAATCTCTTTTCTATTACATTTTCCGGCTTATCTATTTCGATTGTTCTTTGGAATCACCTAGTTGTCCTTTATTGCTTAAGGTTAAGCCGGCTAATTATCTGTCTTATTGTTTTCCATACTCTAACTTATAAATTGGTTAGCTGTTTCTTCATATCAGCTTTATTTTTCTAACACACTGAGCAAAGGCTTAAGACTTTTCTTCAACGCTTGCACAGTAATGCAATTCTTCTATAATATTTTCCACAGAGGCCAACCTTGATCATATTCCTTAGATTTAGATGTTTGATTTTATTATCATTTCCCCTACTTATTTGTAGTGCTGAGACGTTCTGCCCAGACTCTGAAATGTTCAAGAGACAGTATTTTTATAGTTAAGTGAGTTGCTCACTTGTTTAGAAACAGTTTTATATCAATAAAAATTGTTTAGAACCCATTTAATTATGAGAATAATTACTTAAATAGAGAGAAGGGAAGTGAGCTTGGTGGGTGGCAACAGTGTAGTCGATCTTAGCTACTTTAAGCCATGTGCAGGGAGGACTTTTGAGCCCAGTGGATGAATTTGTACTATCAGAGACACTGTAGTTTTTCTCAATCTGTTGCAAAAGCCATTTTTGCACTTCTATATGGATAAAATTCAAATATTTCATTAGGTTTCCATAACACTAATAAAATATTTTATGCCAAATAAATCTTCATATTAGTTTCACTGGAGACATATTCTTTTCATATATCTACCATTAATTGGTGATAGTGGAAAGAACAGCTGTGCAATGTTTAAAGCAGCCCCTGTATATTGTCACATGCAAAACTGAAGCTTTTTGCAATAAGCAGAGAAGCATTAAGATTACTAAAAAGCATACAAAAACATATACATACTTATTTCTGCAGGTAATTTCATATGGAAGTAAAAAAAAGAAATTAGAAAATTCTTGAGGAAATATTTTCTACAGGTATTATAAAGTACCAAAAAGTAGCACTTTTAACTAATGTTCTTTAAAAATACACTTTTAATTCAAATAGTATTATCAGATAAAAGCACATAAAAACATGATTAAAATAAATTTTATGAAAACAATTTAATTCTAAAAAAATGGAAAAAATGCCCTTTAGCAAACTGTTCTCAAGGAAGGAAATGTTATTAAGATAAAGGAAATATTTAATTAATATTTACCAATAAATATTTCTTTTAGTGGAAGATATAGTTACACCAGTAACAGTGTTATGACAAAGATATCATCAGTTGAGCACCCTCAACTAGAACAAAATGATATCTTAAACCATAGCCTAAATGAAATAAAATAGCTAATTTACTTTTAAATCTGTTTTTTCCTGATTTGGAGAAATGTTGTGGTGTATCAGAAGAGGTAACCCAGGCTGTTGCTGAAACACATAGAACTGTTTCTGTGTCTCCATAAAAGAGAAGTAAAATTTATGTTTCTCCCCTATCTTCCTTGACGAAATGGAAAGGCGTCAGTCTGTCTTTGTCCCAGATCTGGAGTATATCATTTTTTTTGTGCTGATTTCCCCCCTGCCCAGTAAGCTGTCACAAGCATCCTCCTGTGTCACCATCATAGCAAGGCCTCATTCATCATGGCATCGTTAGCATCTGAGTTGAAGTGGAGACGCTCAGATCTGCCTCTACTCTAGAGTCGCCACCATTCTAATACCACTGCTCCGGTCAGCAATCCTATAAATGTTCTTATACCTTAGAAAAACTCTGATAGAGAGTCCAGTGTTTGCAAAAGCAAAATAATAATAATAATAATAATACCCAACACAACAACAAAATTCCAAAATAAAAAATAAAGCAAAACAAACAAACAAAAAAGAAACAGTCATGTCCTTTAGGGAAATCATATACCAAGATGCTATCTTATCCTGAGATAAAAAGGGAGAATACTCTAAGTACCCACCAATATTTGGTGACTAAATGTAACTAAAAATATAAATCATTACACTTAATTCTTTCAGATTTCTCAATAAAGTCGAACTAAGTCAACGAATTTGATGCCATATCTGAGCGATGAGAAGATTCAGTCATGACAAAGTAGCCAAATGCTTTATTTCCTGGAAATATTAGTTGGCTGGACTCTAATATATACGGAGAAATTTTAGATGTTGATGCATCTTAAGGTGATGACTTTCTCTAACGGGGCAGCTAGTGAATGTGCCCTCTTAAACTCTATGTTCTATGCAACTCCAGTCCTGAGCACAGTCACCTGTACATAACTGTACTTTCAATTACACTAACAGATTAAAATGGGGCATCCACATATCAAATAGCATGTAAACCTCGAGAATTTCTAGCCTCCTCCTGATTGAGTGAAATTAAATTAAAAAGGCTCCCACGCGAAGCTCAAAGGCGCGGGTCCTTGGAAAGGCAGGACCTACATTTTTCAACACCCATACTAGGAAGGAGAGGGCATGAGCTTTAGGGTTTCATCTAGCTTGACCACTCATGAATCCAGGCCACTTTCACGGTGAGACCACATAAATGACATTATCGCAGCGAGAAAGGAAATCTTACTGTTTTTGGAAGGGTCTTTCACTACGGTGTTCGTTTTGGCCACACTGTCTGCGAGTTTATTGTAATTTTGCCTTAGGCCATCGAGGTTCTGGTGCAGATCTTTAACCTGGGCCAGGACAGCTTTCGCGGTGTCGTTGGCTTGTCTGGCTTTCTCTTTGACAGCTTGCAGCTTAGCCGTCGTGTCTGTTGGTAGAAATAGGCACGAGAAAGAAAACAAAGAAAAGACATGGGACATATCGGCATCCATGCTTGGCAGAGAGAGGCTGTGGCTGGCTGACCTCAGGGACACATTTAAACAGGGTAAAGGCAGAAGTGTGTTTCAATCAGCTGTAGCAAATGAAGCAAATTCTTTAGCTAAATTAAATTTTCCCGGGGACCTTTGTGATGAATACGTGATTAGTCTTTAAAACAGCAAAGCGATTATTCTCTAAGTTTGTACTTTAGGGGTATATTGTGATTTGCTGCTGAGCATATTAAAGGGAAGAATTAACCATATTAAAGCCATACACATGGCTCATGTAGTTTCATCAAAACTAGAATTAAGATTTAATCTGTATATCTGAGGGAGGAAAATGAATTTGTTTTAATTTTGGGATAGAATTTTTGGGACTGTTAGAGTCTATGAGTGTTCTATTTGTTTTTTTTTATATTGACACTTCAATAGATCCTAAGTAGTCAAAAGTTTCCATGAAAAGTTAATAAAAGTAAAATGTATTTAAATTTTAATATTTCCTAAGTTGTATACATATGTGTCCTTATTTCTGGATCATAATTTGAATATAACATAGTTCTGGTGGTTTGAATATAAAACGATTTTGAAGGTTTCTGTGTTGAAGGACTTGTCACCAGAGCTGAGACTTTGGGAAGCATTTGAACCATGAGGTCTCTGCCTTCATTTATGGATGAATCCACCGATAGATTAATAATTTGATGGAATATTGGGGTTGGTGGAAATGTGTAAGGGGGGGCAGACCTGAGGAAGTGAGTCACTGAAGATAGGTGTTTGAAAGGTTTACATGATTCCTCGTCTCCTTCCTCCACCGCTCTCTCTGCTTTTTGGCAACCAGTGAAGAAAGTACCCTGTCCTTTGCTGCACATCCCCAGCACTGTGATACTAGGTCTTACCACATGGCCGTATTTGAGGAGTCAGCTGTCTGTATACGGAAACCATAAGTCAAAGTAAATCTTTTTCTTTAAGCTGTTTAAATCTGTTTTTTTTTAATTTCAGAGATACAAAGTGACTAGTACAACTGTACAAACAGATCCATGGTTATGTGTCTGTAGTGCTGGGGAAGGCCATAGGCTGTGAAGATAAACTGTAAGGTTCAAATCTCATAAACATCACTTTAGACAATGGCCTTTAGTATTCTGTTTCTCAGCTTCTCACTTGCAAAGGGAAAGTCACAATTCTACCCACCATGGAGAGTCAGCGTGAGAGATTAGCGTGAGATTACACATGCTTATCAAAATCATATTGATTAGTAAGTCCTTATAATTCAGTGTAGCCTAGTAGGAAAATATAAAATTAATATCCCTAAAAGAATTTGCACTGTCTAGAACTAATATCAAATAATAATTTTAAATAGTTTTAATAGGCTGCATGATATTACAGAAATGGATTGACCTCTACTGTTTTTGAAATCTGGAATAGCTAAGGAGGTCACTTTAGCCAAGCAAGACATCAGCAATGGCCTATGCTCTTGTCTGTTGTGAAGAGACTCTCATAAATTGTGACTTTATAGTAGTACACTGATATAGAGGAGAACAATCCATGTATGATTTTACTTTTTCCCATTAATACAAGAGTTCTCAGACTGAAACAAGCATGGGAATATAATATGACCTCAGTATCTTCCTTGATACAATATGTCCCTATGCATGCCAGCTAAAGGTAAAAAAGGATAGCGACATCATATTGTCAAATTGTGAAATGTGGTTCCGATTCTCAAAATAATAATTCATAATTAAGAAAACCTGTATTTGCTATTTTATGAGAGTAGAAATGTAATGTTAGGAAAGTGGTCAAAGCTACCAAGATTCTTCCGCATTTCCAATCACCTGATGCAGAGTGCAGGACTGTGGTGCTTACCATTCGGAATGACTGACAACTTGCCCAAAGTGTCATTCAAAGCTCTCAGGAGATCACCGTTTCTAGTATTAGCAGTTTCCAATCTGGTTTTCAGGCCATTTAGATCATTGTGGTTTTCTGTGAACAAAAGACAAAATGACTTATATTATTCTTGAACATGCAAGTTCAGTTAACTTTAACACACAAATAACAAAGAGCAAGAAGAAATCTATACTTCATTTATTGCCATCTATCCATCCACATGCCTCTGCATTAAATATGGATATCATGACCATTTGGTACTTTAGAATGTTTACCCATGCTTTTTCTTTTGGTATCTGTTTTTTTGACTTAATTTTATGGTTTCCTATGGGTTAGAAACCTTCAACACTCAGCCTTTAAGTGCGTTTTGATGATATTCTCTTGACCGCCCTCCACTGATTTTTACATATTCAAATTCTCAGAAATGGATCATTGGGTTAGCTTTTCAAAATCTTACAAATATTCATAGATAAGAAATCCTATTTCAGTAAACATTACTGAGTATTATTTTGAACAGAAAAAAATAGAGCAAAGGCAAGCAAAACAACCCAGCTAAACCTGTCATTTTTCATAGAGAAAGCAATATTTTTACAAATTCCCTCAAAAAGACTCCAGTAAAGCTTTTTTTGTCTTGCTACATTAGCTTATGTTATTTTATATTCAAAAAAGTATTTTTCAAGCGATGATTCAATATTAAATGTGTACATATTGGCTTCTTTATCTTGTTGTTTATATTAGCACCTTTTTAACTTTAGGTTAGCTTTTATTGTAATAAAAACTATGAAGTTTAGATTTTAGCAATGTCAAAAACTTTGAAATCATTTAGGGGAAAGATTAATTCACAAATATATAAAAGGTAGGCTTAGGAATCTTGCTGAGGACCCATAAAAGTAAGCACATGTGGTGGTCTGAGTGAGTATTGCACCCTTCCCAGTCCAATAGGGTCAGGTATTTGATCACTTGGTCCCTTGCTGATACTGTTAGGGAAGGTAATGGAACCATTCGAGGAGCAGCCAGGCCTTGTTGGAAGAAGTTTGACACTTGAGTAAGGCTTTGGGAGTTTTTACCCTTGTCTGACTTCCAATTCATTCTGTCTATTTCCTGTGTGTGGATGGGAGCATCACAGCAACAGAGTCACTGATGCAGCATCTGAAGACTGAAGGAGTCACCAGCCCTCTTTCCTTTAGTCATTTATAAATGATCAGCTAAACTGGAAAAGCAAATTAGATAAAGTTGACTGCACTCAATAACATTTGCCACATTTGGAAAGAAAATTGTGTGTGTGTGTGTGCATGTGCGCAAGTATGTGTACCTATATGGACATGTGCAAACCTCTGCAGAAGCCAGGTGTCAATACTGTATGTCTCAGTGAACCTGGACCTTGTCATTTTGGTTAGACTAGCTGTCCAGTAAGCATGGGGAATCTTATTTCTATTATCCCATACCAGTACTAAGATACAGTAGTGTTGCTACACCCCCAGGGCTTTATTTGGATACTAGGGACCCAAGCTGAGTTCTTTGTTTATCCTTTATCCACTGAGCCTTCTGTTCAGTCCCTTTGAATATATTTTTTGATAGTTTATTATACCATAATGTTCATTTCCTTTGGAGATGCACACTTAATTGTTCAAGATAGCTTAATTGAGATAAAAGGCAGACTCTCCACAAAGGAGATACAATGAAAAAGGACAAGTAAGAGGGGGTTTTATAGTCTTTTTTGAAAGGACTGGCCAACATTTTGTAATAATGATAAGTAGCTGTCTGTGAATTTGTGATATATACCATAGGCAATGCCTGTCAGTTCTAGCCAACCACTTCCCTTCTCCCTCGCTTCATGATTTCAGGAGCAGAGATTGACAGAACAAGTGCAGAAGGTAGTCATGGCCTCCTCACCTCTGCTCACACACCAGCCTTTCCTCATGCTTTTCCATCTATGTGTCTCCATTTCCCTTTTCCTTTCCTGTTACAGTTACAGAAGTGAGAGGAGACACATGGGAAGAGTCTATGTACAAAACGATAGACTAATATGCTAAGTCCTCCATGTAATCGAAGATAATGGAAAAATGCAGGAAAGGTAGGTTGCAAGCTATTCAAAAGAAAGAACCAGTTGTGAAATCAAAATACTCAACATTATCATGATAAAAGAACCTTAAGCAAAAGAACCAAATATAATTTTCATCTATCAACCTAATGACATACTGTAGAACAAAACACTTTCAGCACTATGGATATTAAACAATAAAGGTTCAAGGTCAGGATCAGTTTTATTTCTACAGGTTATATGAATGAAGAGTATGGTGTCATCAGTCCTGGAGGTGATCAAGACTCTTAGCAATAGGCTGTCATGTTTGGGAGCCTATGGAACCTCCCTTGCCAACAACTCTGAAAGAGGAATGCACTCTTGAAACTAGGATTTTAGTTTGTTAGCCTCTGGATCTAGTAGGGGCATTGTTACCTAATGCCATTCAATTTAATATATATTTAAAATATATATTTCATAAACACATATATATATAAAAGTAAATGGAGTTACTTAATAACTCATATACATATATGTATACATGTACATATATGTATATATATGTGCGTACATATGTGTTTAGGTATGCATGTGTGCTATGAAGCCTCTATATTAGCAGGTTTCCATATGACTTTTTCAAAAGGACTTTAGCGTTAGTTATTTCTCCATGTATTTCCTCCTCTGAGCAACCTTCCCCACCCCACATAACCTTTCGTGTTTCACTAGTCCTGTTTACCTATTTATCTCACTACATTCTATCTTTCCTCCCTTGAAAGCCAAGCCATGGCCCCTTACTAACTTTCTGATCTCTATGGGTATTTCAAATAAAATGCACATAACTAAAGTTCCAAAGTAATCATCAATCTTGATCATCTGTGAGCACCATGAACTACATTTAACACCTGGCCTGGCAAGAAAACCCAGTGCAATAGTGGAGCAAATGTCAAGGTAGTAACTATCTACTATTTGCTTCTATGTAAGGCCTACTTCATGCTACAAGATGAAGCTCAAACCTGGTACTATTATTGAAACCAAGAAGCTTTGGCTCAACAGATCATAGGCCTTAGTAGCAAACTTACTATTTTTATTCTACTAAGTGGATATAGTTTTAACCTGGCTACTAATGACTAAATTGTTATACCCACAGATTATTGTAACTCTTAGCTCTCATCAAAGGCCACTCTAGCTTCTTTTTGCAATAGATGGTATAAAAGAGACCCTTAACGTGCTGGTCAAGGTACAAAGAATAAGAGACTGAAGAATACAGGGATATTTACATCAAACCCCTCCTCCCTAGGCTCAAGAGTCACTAATGAAGAAGGGTAAAATAGATAAGAGCTAAAGGTGGTGGAGCTGTGGTAAAATAGACACAGCTAAAGGCTGTGTCTCATGATGTAAGCTCTCAGCTACTGCTACAGCACTGCATTTGCCTGCCCACTGATATGATTGCTCATTTTGATGGTGATGGACTCTAACCCTCTAGTGGGGGACAATTCTGTATTCTGTCAATTATGTTTTAAATAAATGCCAATTGGCCAGTAGCCAGGCAGGAAGTATAGGCAGGACAACCAGACAGGAAGTAGAGGTGGGGCCATGAGAACAGGAGTATTCTGGGAAGAAGGAATCTCTCTCCAGGTCTCCCCAGACACCAAAGAAGCAGGATGTGACCTGCCCCACAGCAAAAGGCAGATGATGATGTATACGCAACAATTTGGTAGGACAGGGGTTAAGAACTAGGTAGGAAAGAATATACTAGAAAATCTTGGCTGCATTTAGGATAGGAACTAGGAATCAATGGAGTAGCAATTGGCAGCTTCAAAAATAGGAAACTAAAACTTCTTATTTTGTATCTGGTTGTACTAATTAAAATTTTCTCTGTGTGTATATTGTTGTTCTTTGATTTTTTTTAAAATGTATATTTAAGTGCTAAGAAGATGGTCATTTTAGTAGTACTAGCTAACACAAAGACTGTTATTTTTATCATTCCCTGTACTTGGAGTGATCAGGTCAGGGGAAAATATTCTCCTCAGAGAAGAGCCAGTAGTTTTAATCGAACTGTACCTCCCCCTCTCATGGCTGTGCATAGAGCTGTTGTAGGACCTGTGCCAACATCAAACAGCTGAAGAATCATCACCCTGTCCTCCATTGACCTTCTTCTGGAAAGAATGCAAAGGGAAGTAAGACAGAGAATTCTGAGCTTGCAGTGCTCTGGACATGAATGAGTACTGGACACATTAATGATCCACTCCAATGCACATAAAGGCTCTTATAGGCTGACCAATTAAGTCACAGCCATAATCCACAGCAGCCATGACTATAATGCAGATTATGCTGGTATAATCACATCATCTCATTTAAGGTGCTCCATTTTATGGTCCAAGCCAAATAATGTTACAGAAAACAAAGCATAAACCAGCCCAGCAAAGCACATCTCTAAAACATCACTACGCACATTTATGCTACTAATTCATTACTAGTTTCAATTTTGGTCTCTCAAATACTCTTTCCGAGTAATTGAATTTTCTTCTCTGCCAATCACAGCTCATATTTTCTTTAACACTTCTGCTGTTTACACTGCCAGTACTAAAATAAAGTTATTGAATGATAACAAGCCTTCTTTGTGAAATAGATCTAGTCTGGTGATGAGGGCACTGTCAATGTGGATTTTCTGGGATTAAGGGGATTTTCTGTTACTGAGAACCTATCTGTCTATCCTCTATCTACCTACCTATCTATTTATTCTCTATCTATCATCTATCATCGATCTATCTATCTATCTATCATCTATCTATCTATCTATCTATCT
>LOJH01004820.1:0-29758 GCA_001685095.1 Ellobius talpinus
AACCAATGAAAGTAACACATAGACAGATGACCCTCCTCCATCACAGAGCTACATATATACATGTAACAAAATCGACTTTAAATTTTTATCAATAGACCAAGATCCATACCAAGTATTCATTTCTATACTATATCCCCCTTATTTCCATTAACCATTTATAATCAACCCTTTGAAAATGAAAATAAACATTTATAAACAACCATTTTGGGAATTTGGGTGTTGTTTTCTCCAAACTGCTTCCTGATTTCCTTTTCTTTTCTTTTTCTTTCTTTTTTATTGGGTGAAGTATTTTTAGGGTTCACAGAACACTTTTGAGGGATTTTGTTTCATCAAACCACATTAGCCTAAAAGGAATCTACAGTTCTCATCTTCTGTAGAAACAAAAGCAGAACCTCTTTTCCAAAGCAACATATCCTTAGACCCAAATTTTTTGTGTTTGTTTAACTAAGAAACCTCCAGAAACAAATGTCTCTCTGCACTCAAAAAATTTAATGAAAATACAATAATATGCATAATCCAGACTCTCTGTGTGTTTTCGTCTTTATGTGGCTTATTTTTCTTTATTCCTTTAATCTATGACTGTCTGTACTCTNAAACAAAAGCAGAACCTCTTTTCCAAAGCAACATATCCTTAGACCCAAATTTTTTGTGTTTGTTTAACTAAGAAACCTCCAGAAACAAATGTCTCTCTGCACTCAAAAAATTTAATGAAAATACAATAATATGCATAATCCAGACTCTCTGTGTGTTTTCGTCTTTATGTGGCTTATTTTTCTTTATTCCTTTAATCTATGACTGTCTGTACTCTTCTATATTATTTTTACTTCCTCTTTAAAATGATTTACCTCTTTTTATAACTGTTTATACTCCCTTTTCCTCTCTCCCCCAGTCTATGTATATTTTTAAACACACTGTGACCCATTCAGAGGTCTGAATTTTTGTCTGAATCTGTCTTTATTTCATATCTATCTTTATTGTGTATCATTTTCTGACTAGGAGTGCCTTTTTAAAAAATGCTAACAGGCATGGTTAGCATCAGCTCATGGTCCTGCCTGTTTGTTCTGCCCATTCTGACATGGCAGAGGCATGTTCACTGTGTCTGTGAGCCATACACACTGCCCCAGCTCCAAGGATGCAGTGGAGTCTATGTTGCCATAAAGCAATTTGTAACATGCTGCTCACATACCTAATTGAAGTGCATAACCTCCTCATAGAACCAGAGTTCATTCTGCCAACATGGACCAGGAAGGGGAATCTTTAAAAAGCCATGCATTTTTTGGCTGCTAATGCTGAGTCAGGAAGACTTCTCTTAAAGGAGCTGCACCTCTGCTTGCTGCCAGCAAACAGAATCTATCTGAAAAAATGTGGCTATCAAGGAGCTCTGCTTCTGTTCTTTTGTATCTGAATTCCTTCCAAAGCTCTCTCAGTTTTTACATGGATGTAGTCATCCCACATTGGAATGCCATTTTGTAAGCAGAGACTGATCTTTCAGTCCCAGCCTGCAAGACCCAAATAATCACACAGAAATAATTTCACTTATAGCACTGTTTGGCCTATTATCTCAGGCTTCTTATTAACTAACTCTTACATCTTAAATGAACCCATTTCTATTAACCTGTGTATCAGCATGAAGCTATGACTTACTGGTAAGGATCTGGTGTCTATCTCCTTTGGCAGCTTTATAGTGCCGTTTTTCATTCCACCTACTCTCTCTCTGTATATCTCTGTTCAGATTTTCTTCCTGGATTTACTCTGCTAAACCATTGGCCAAAACAGCTTTATTCATTAACCAATAAAAGTAACATACAGACACAAGTATGTATTACTTCTCCTTTTTTCTTCTAGCTTTTCTTCTATTCTAAAAACTCTTCTTCAGGAGCCTTGAAGTAATAATAAATTATTACAAGAGTTACCTTATTATTGGTCAAAATCACATTCTTAGATAAGTGATTTGAAAGCTGAGCTATTGCCATGGCAACACAATGTCCTAATTCCATTGGAGCAAGACCATGAACAGATTGGGTGGGGGAGCACAGTGCCCAGTGACAACTTTGAGGCATAGGGTTCTTTTAGTAGACTGACAAGCAGCGCATTGGCATGCTTTCCATAGTTTCCATAGTTGGACATCTGTGACTCTGAACTTGTACATAGCTGTAAGGTTTCCAACTTATAATCTATTTACAAAAAAACCTTTAGTTTAGTTTAAACTTTTTCTGAGGTAAAAAAAAATTAGCTAATTTTGTGCTTCTTGTGTTCGACTGAAGGGAAATTGCTAATTTTTGATATTAGTTTGAGTAAAAAGGAACAAAGCAGGCTTTTATGTGTCTACAATCCTTGTGGGACAAATAAAGCCAGTTATGAAGCGTGTCCCAGTGTATATTCTATATACCAAAACTATAAAGCTAAATGAAAAGTCATTTTCTTGACCATCCACAGATACATGTGCCTAGTAATTGGAATATTTTCTTGAGATTAACATGTGATCAGTGGGGAAACATCCAAAGCTATTCTTAGTGAAGAGATAAAGTGATTTATGAGAGAAAATACAGATGAGAGCAACTGGTTTCTACAGTCAATAACTCCATGACCTTTCCAGGTGGGGATCCCTTTCAGAGAATCACTTATCTGGTAGGTCGGCCCATTGAACACTAGTTATCACCTGCTGTATCTCTCATGGTTCCTGAAAACTAAATCAGATAAAAATACAAGGCAAAGCTCCAAGCCAACAGAAACCAATTTTTTCTTTACATCTATACTGCTATTTGCCCTCTGGGTGATATCTCTAGTGTGTTGTGCCTAGACAGTAATACCATAAACAAATATCCTGGACTTGTTTCTGTGTTTATCCCTTGTAGTTCTGATTCCATTTGGATAGTATTTGTATTTTACAGGCATAACATAAATAAGAATTAAGACATTACTGTAGTCTTGCTATAAAAACACAAAAGTGACAATTGTTACTTTGGCCTTTAGCAATCTGTCTTAGGGTTTCTATTTATGTGAAGAGACACAATGACCACAGAAACTCTTATAAAGGAAACATTTTATTGAGGGGGCTTGCTTACAGTTTCAGAGGTTCAGTCTATTAACATGGTAGAGAGCATGGCAGCATGCAGGCAGACGTGCTATTGGAGTAGTACTGAGAGGTCTACATTTTGTATACAACAGGAAATAGACTGAGACACTGGGTGGTATCTTGAGCATAGGAGACCTCAAAGTCTGCCCACACTGTGACACACTTCCTCTAACAAGGCCATACTCACTGAAAAAAAAGCCACATCTTCTAATAGTGCCACTCCTCATGAGATTATGGTGGTCAGTTACATTCAAATCACTACAGCATCAGAAAAGACACTCAAAGGTGATGGAATTTGAGCTGAGATTGACATACAGTATCATTGTTTCTTGTGTCAGTGGTGCTTATAAAGACATAATTCTACACCCAGGGGGAAAGCTCTATGTGTTATTATTATTTCTTACTTTGTAGACTTAGTGACCAGTATAGTGTGTGTGTGTGTGTTTCTGTGAAGATAGGGGTAGAGAAAGAGAGTCAGAGAGAGGGGGAGAGAGGTAAGGCTGGACAAAGCAGAATTCAATTCTAAAGGGCTTTGAAAGTTTTATTAGAGACTAGCAGAGTGGAACCCAAGAAGGTTTCTTAAAGTTAGATTTAGATTAGATTTTTATTAGATTTTTATTTTAGAAAGATAACTTCAGACAGCAATAGAAAGAAGATGGAACTAGGGCAGCAGCAGAGGGAATGAAGATAATGGAACTGCCTGATTGATGGCAATTTTAGAGGAGGTACCAGTAGTACTCGTGGTTGATGGAAATGGCAGGAGGAAAGCAGACAGATACTGGGCAACTTCTAGGTACTGAGCTTCATTAGGAAGAATGGATGGAGATGATGGCACCAGTGACTAAGGTAGAAAAAGATACTTGGGAAGACAAGGTCTTCCATCCTGCTCTGTATGAGTTTGTGATAGCAGTGTGGAACAGGCAGGTGAAAATGCTATCACAGATTCAGACTAGTGAACAGTCCATCTATCAGTGGCGTGACAGTCACCAGCATATGCTGGGATCAGGTTAGGAAGCCAACATATGGACGTTGTATAGCTCGCCTCGGTTACTATTTCTGGGTAAAAGAGTTTTAACTGCAACTATAAGGGGTGGTGGTCTGCTTTCTCCAGGTAACAACACTACCAGGGGTTTTCCTTGGGATCTTAAGAGGACACTAGAAGAAGGAACTGAAATAGCTGCACACCCTAGGCAATGGCAGGTAATACAATTGACTCAATCTAGTCAGGGGAAGTCTTAATAAAATGATCTCAGGTGCTCACCAATCTCTACATGCAGATTGTTTTTTTTGTTATGAAGCTGGTGAAGTTATTCAATCAAATGTGATAATGATAAATATTTCTTTTCTTTATGGCTTTTACTGTTCCTATTCCAGAAGTACCTTCATAAATTCATACATAATTGATCAAATTTCAGTTTTAGCACAGAGCCATTAGGATGGCATTCAGAGACCTTTATTCTAAATGTGTTATACTTAATACGTGTTTTTAGCTGTTACTTACTGATTCTTTTCCATATGATTGTTCTTTCTTCCTCTATAATTTAACCCCCAACATGTGCTCTGAATTTAGTTCTTGGGGATAGAAGAAAGAAAAGCTGAGGAACATTGAGTTAAGAATTGAAAATTATTCCCTCGACTCCTCATAGGCAGATTAACTTCCTAGTGGTGTCCAGCTAGAAATGGTGACTCCCACAGGCCTACAGTATGCATACTATACTACTCCCTGAATAAACGATATTAAAATATTTTACTATCACTTATATCTGTGGGATCTTGCCAGTTTGTTTGGTTGGCTGTCCTTGAATAATTACACTTAAACTTTTAATAAGATATTCAAGTGAGGAAAATGTACAATCAGCTGAGAGAGAGGTGACAACCATCTGGTAAGGTCAAGTACCCGAGGGAAAGAGAAAATGGCAAGAGGACAAGAAGGAATTGCAGCATTCTGCTTTGGCCCTTATGTCCCTTCTTTAAAAGACCCTTTTCCTTAAATTGCTCATAAGCTATTCATTGACTCATCTAGGCTAGAATTCTCATGAAAATGAACACTAACTCACCATTTTATTGCTTCTCTAATTCCTGGGACATTTGCCCATCTCATATCTGGCCCATTTCCCAGGCTCTGTTATCTTCACTGACTACACAGAAATTCTGAATTCTTTTCCACTATCTCTTGATATTTCTAAGCACCTGCTCTCCTGGGTTTGCCCACGTTTAAAGGGATTTGATGATCTGTCCCATCTTCTCACGTCTGCTCTGAAATCTAAATCCTGAATTAATTCTGTACCATGAAATAGATTATATTAGAGGAAAAAATGAGATAGGGTTAAATTTTATGAAAATCAGAAAAGTATATACATATATAAAATATGAAAATTATTTGATGCACTAGTATTGAACAGAATACTTTAAAGTTCATTAATTTTTCTCAAAAATAGAGTATATTTAATCCATTTAAGGTAGGATCCTCTTTAGACCTTACTCTTTGATTCCCATTACACTGCCTCATCTTTAAAGTTCAGTGTTATCTTATCTCTGCTGTAATTCCTCATGGGTTATACATCAAGTGGAACTCTTAAGGTCAAGATTTATATGCTAAGAACCAATGAAAGCAATGAAACAATCTAGATACCATTTCTGTCCTCACACGAGAATGGGGTCCACTGGCAGAAAGATCTCTGGTGGCATCTCAAACATCCCAGGAGGCTCCGAGGCATCTCTCCACGGGATCTTTGAGCTTAATAAGCTTTATTTGAGAAAGAAAAAAAGAATGGGTTTCTGGTAGGAGAAAAGTTATCTTTGATTTTTCATTGTTCTGGAATTCACATTCTACTCTCAGATGTTATTTATTTATAATTGATCTTACATAGCCTTGCTCTATTGACCTTGAGTGTATATTTTTAGTCTTATACTGACTTCTCTCAGTACAGCTTTACTGTGTTTCATGGAAATCAAGGATATTGGAGGTTGCTGAGTGCTACTTGGTCTTGGTTTTGCTGTTTATGACTTACTGTCTCTTATAGGTACCACATTCCTATTGTATTTGGTTAAGCTTTGAGAATAAACAATTAGACAAGAACAACTTTTCAAATTTCACAGCAGATTTTATTACTTATCACCAGATCAATCCTGGGCAAGCAGGTTGAGTGTTTTCTCTCCTTTGCAACGAAGCAACCACATTAGATGGTGCGGCAGGCATCCTCCTGTGCCATCATTCTCCTTCTCCTTTTGGCTGATTGGTCTTTGAATGAATTCTGGTACCCCTTCCTTGATTTCCTTATTGTATGGTAGAAGCCACATTGCCCACATTATCTCTATCTCTGCTCTCTAGAAGACATTCAGGTTCGGTGACTACCACTCATGAGAAGATGGATGGCACACGTGTTCGCCAAAGCAAGACTTCCTGAGGCACACACTCATTAGCATCTTCTATTGAATACGTTATTAATTATCTCTTAGTCTACATATTCCCAAAAACATCTGTCAACCCCCCCAAAACTCATGTTCTGCAATTCCTCATTCTGCCTTTAATCTTAGCACTTAAAATGTTGTTCATACGAATATTCCACCGTCCATATGCACACCAAATTTAGATATTGTAGTCCTTTTCACAGCTTTCCTTTCTTCCCAACATTTAGCCAGCCAACCATTAGTACAGATAATTTAGCCACTCAAGTAACACTTTAATCTGAACAGGTCTTCCTACATGGACCATATTCTCTAAAGAGATGGTCGACTTTCATTACTATGTCACATTCTGACTTGTCTTTCCCATATAGTCTTACCTAGTCTATTCTTCTCATGTTTAAAACATAATGATGTCAAAAGGTAGACCAAAACTTGCCAGTTTAAATAGTTCAAAAGTCCTCCACCGTTTCCTAGAATAAAGACATTTTACAATGTGGCCTACGATTGCAATGCTTCATTGTACAGAGCCGCAGACTCCTCAGCAACTCTCCTGTGTTCTTCAGTACATGGTCCTCTTCAGATGAGTCATGCTTTCTGTTTGTCCAGTCATGGGGCCTTTGTAGTAGACTAAAGTACCCATCTTCAGAGCACTGCTGTCTGTGGAGATGAGCTTTAATTTGCAAACAAGTCAAATCCTCTGTTGATAATTTCTCAAGGCACTGTGTCTTATCCCTTCTCTTGTCTGCGGAACTCTCATTATTCATGAATTCATGGGTAACTGCAGTCTCCTCAATACCCCATGTTCTATAAGGTTTGGAACCATATTCATTTTCATATACCCCTGTGCTATAGTTCTCAGCAAAGCTTGTAGTACACCAGAGGCATTCAATGACCATTTATTGAATGTATAGATGCATTGACAACTGGGATGCACCTTTTACAAGTGATACTCCTGTATAATTATGTGTATAGGGTAGACTTTGTTTTTGTATCCATAAACAACAAGGTGTCTGTCTTGCCTTTGATTTGTCCCCAGGAAGTTGATGGTACAGAATTTCTTGTCTCACTGCCAAGGCTCCTCTGTCTTTCTGTGTCCCTTGGTTGCATCTGTTGTACTCATTTTATGTTTTCTTCCCTTAAACTCTTTCCCTTCTGTTTGCACAGGGAAGCGAATGACACCAAAGATGCATTTAGTCTTGACTTCCTGTGCATTTCCTCCATGTGGTACTGGCCCTCTTCTCATTTTTAGAAGCTGCTTCCTTGTAATGAAACAGGTATGGCTTTGATAGCTGTCATTTTCACATTGCCTTGTCATCTATTGTGTTGAGCTTTGGTTGTAGGAGAGAATTGTCATCTTTCTGGATAAAGGTGCTGGCAGCTCATTCTCAGGGCTTGCAAATGGTTAGCAGGACTAGTTCAGTTATCATTGATACCCTCCAGGATTCAACCCATGAGAGCTGCTGCAATTTTTTTCTATGAGGATTACATGGACTGAGCAAAATCAAGTGCATGCTTTGTTTGTGATGTCATGTGCCCTGTGTGTGTATACCTTCATCCATAAAAGTCCTGCTATTTTCAAGTTCTTACAAAGTCTCCAATGGGTAGAGAACTTCAGTTATGCAAGATGAATAAATTCTAGAGTCTGCTACAGGAGATGATGCTCAACAGTAACTTATTGTGCACTTAACACGATGGGTTTCATTCTAAATGGTCTTTCTGACCTTAACAAGAAAAAGAGGCACATAGATATTTGCTTATCTTCTTGATTGTAGTGACATTTTCATAGATACACATGCGACCAAATTCAGCAAATTATATATATCATAAATTTGTAGCATTTGGTCCACACCTCAACAGCCCCATGAGCTTACCTTTCTTCCAGGCACCAGCTTTGCCAAGATCATCCTCTCCAGGCAGCATCATCAACTCTTACCAAGTTATCTGACTTCTTCCCAGGCTCTGAAATGCCAACTATGTTGAGGCTTGCACATGATATCAAGGGTGGTATCACCTCTGTAAAGAAGGATGCCAAGCAGAGGATGATCTCTCTGGCCTCCACTAATCTTGGAGTGAAAGATCTCAAGAAGTGGCCATCCTGCAGTCCACTGGTGTCACCTCAAATGAAGCCAAACCCTTGGGGTTGACACTAGAATCTCTGCATTACCATCTCCAATAGGCACTCCTACTGCTACTCCTCTTACCAAACCACCAGTCTTCAGTTTGTACCCTGCTCCTCACCTGCTGCCCAGCACACAGCTGCAGAAGCGTAATAGCCAGTTGGGCTGCAGCAGCCAACTAGGGAAGGCTGGGTCCCTGCTTAACTGGGGCTTTGGAGGTCCAGGCAGGACAGGGCAGGATTACTTTTTTCTGTCAGTGTCAGGAGTCTTGTCATCATTGATTTTGAACCCATGGGTGAGCAGTCGCTGATGTTTTTGGTGGCAGAACTGGTACTGAACTGAGCCAATGAGCTGCCCAAATGGGCTGGGGCAGGATGAGTCTGACTTCACTGCAGAATTTCCCTCTGGCTGCTGATGCCAAGTGTTCCAGAAGATCGAGGAACAGGGAAACCAGTTCTGTTGTAAGTAAAAATTATTGGCAAGAGAAAGAAATGTATTTTTATATGTAAGCAGTGTTTTATGCCATACCAGTCAGCTCCCAAATAACCACATAGATCCTTATTAATTATAAATGCTGGGCTGATAGCTTATACTTATTACTAACAAACTCTTACATCTCAATCCATATTTCTTATCTATGCTCTACTACATGGTGGTACCTTTCAGCACGGCATATTTATCTCCTGATTCCTTTGTATCTTCTGGTGACTCCCATCACTCCACCCTTCTTCCTGATGCCCTCTCAATTTGGGTCTCCTGCCTAACCTCTTTCTGCCTAGCTATTGGCCAATCAGATTTTTATTAAGATTGCAGCACATCTTCAGTGTATAGAAAAAGAGTTATCCCATAGCTTTATATGTATATCAATAAGCCTAATTCTAAAAATAGTCATAAGAGCCAGAGCCTTGTTGTAGACTCCACCCTGTTCTCTTGTGGGACCTCCATCAGGCTTCTTCTGTCATGACCTTTCACTTCTTCCTGCCCTATTCTCACCCCTTCTGCTTCTTCCTCAGCTCCTGTCCTACCTCCCTTCCTCTCAGTCTTTCTCTCCAACTCCCAAATTTATATTTCCTACTAATTCTGAAATTTGAATTTCTCTCTTTTTTATAAATATGTCTATTGTTCTTATTCAGATAATAAATGTACAAGATGAAAACTCAAATAATTCTCCAGGTCCTCTCATGAGAAATAGAAATAGGAACCTTAGCTGTTTTTGTCACTATTTCCTATTATTCACTCAAACTAATATTCAAAAAGTATTTTTTGAGAATCTTAGACATATCAAGCATTATTCTAGCTTCATGGAATACATCAGTAATAAAATAGATTTAAAACTCCTACATTCAGGGGATTTCTATTTTCTCAGAGAGGGTAAGAACAGAAAATACAGAAAAATCCACCAAACGAGAAGATATATAGTGTATTTAATTGTGGTGGAAGCCTTATGAAACAAAGAGCACCAAAGGATAAAGACCCTGAGCATGGTAAAGAGGTGCATACACAACAGGTGCTCAGATGAGCGTCACTGAGCAAGGCTCAAGGGTAGGGTGAACTAGCTAGCTGTGGTCCAGCCTAGCAGACTAAGCATGGAGCGATGCCTGCCATGTCTATGGAAACCAATATAGCTAGAGCAGAGTCAGGTAAAGGTGATGAAAGAGACGAACAGACAGGTAGGAGACATGGCTTACGTAAGGCAATGGAAGTCAAAACTCTTCTTCATTCCTGTAGAGTTTCTTTGAGGTTTTTTATACCTATGGACAAATTATGCATTTTTCTTTTAGTTTTATATTTTAGGTAGTTTCTTGTTTATTAAATTTATTTTTTATTTCATATGTATGTACTATATTTACATCATCGATCTTCTGACTCGTATTCAAAAAGTATTTTCCCTCCCTTCATCCCCTTTTCTGTCCTCCTGTTCCCTTTCAACTTTGTGGACTTTAAAAAATTATTAATGTTACATAATATATGAATAAATATATAAAAACAGCATGCTGAGTCCGTAGAGTGTTGCTCCTATGTACGTGGCTTTAGAGCTGACCATTTGGCATTGGGTAACCAGTTCGTGGGCTCACTCCTGGGGAAGGCTAATATTTCGTCGCTTTCTCAGACATCCATAATTGCCTCTATCTCTTCATCCAGGTGTTAGACTCTGTGAGCATTCTCCCCAAAACATTGACATGTCAATTGGTGTTGTCATTGTGTATGTCTTGTTTAGGTGACCACATTTTTGGATTTCTCATGGAGAAAATAGCAAATTTCCTCTGGTTCTTACAATCTTTCTGCTCTCTCTTTTGTAATGTCTCCTAAGCCTTAGGTGTAGGGGTTATGTTATATCACAGGTCTGGGCAGCCCATGATCAGTTGTTCTATGTATTTTGATCAGTTGTGAATCTCCACCTGATGGAAAAGGAAGCTTTTTTTTTTTTAACGTGAGGGGTGAGATCTACACTTTTCTTTGGGTATGAGGATATATGGACACATATTTAGAACAAAGTTAGAAATGACAGTGGTTTACGAAAGTGACAGCAGTAGCTTCTCCTCTTAGATTCATTGCCTCACTAGGTGTACAGATGGCTAGGTTTGCAGCACCAAGTGTAATTGCCCTTTGCTGAGCTTGTCTTAAGTCTGGCAGCTTATTTCTCCTCATTTAAGGAGAGCCTCGTCTGTCAAACAGAAGCATCAGCATACGTTCTGTCCTTTTTCACTTTCCAAAAGTTGTATTGTAATTTCATTTACTTAAGTTACCATCGATTATACCAATATCTTAATGAGGTAGATGCTAATAACATTTGATCAGTACTGTCTATTTTCTCTTTATCACCTGATAAAGGGTGATTTTACTAATCTAATGGTTCTCAAGTTGTGGTGCTTGCACCCCAAGGGTCCCCCAGATCCTGGTGGAGGCTCGTAGTCAACACTGCTCTATCACCATGCCAAGACAGTGTTTGTATTTTCCACGCTCTTGGTATTTGCCCACTAATCACGTAAGACTCGGTGGTAAAAGTCACTATGCTGTAATTACTTCTAGACACTCTTAGGGGGAAAAATCAAAACATAACCCAAAGGTTCACAGATAAACCGTATTAATGAATCTGCAAAAATGATCACTTGTATTAAATCTCCACACTTAAATACCTGTCCTTTTCATTTCACAAACAATGAAAGAGACAGCGCACACACTTCTGCTTGTTAAAATACCATGGCAATCTCTGAATACCTCACGCTCCTTCCAACACAATGAGAAGAGCGTTGAGATTATTTTCAAAGTCTAATTGAGGCTGCACTCTGGGTGATCCCAACCAGGCGTATGGAGACTGCCCATATGAGGACAACCCTGGCTAAAACTCAAGGCCCTGTCATAAATCAACAGTGACAATAAGATCCTGAGCGTTCTGAATGTAGTGAGCATGGCTTATGGAAGGGTAGTCATGGCGTGATCCAGTTGTGATCCAGAAAACATAGCTTCTGGTGTTCTGTGGGCCTCTACTTCCTGTGGCTCAAGCTTTCCATGTTAGCCCTATAACTGAAGTGGAACAAAAGTTTAAATCAGTTTGCTAGAAACTTTTTTTAACCTTTAATTATTCTTTTACTGTTTTCTTAAATATCTTCCCGTCTGGGGTACATGATAATTCAGAAGCAATTTTCTTGTCAGCATGTTTTCTTTCTTGCTTTATTTTAATTTTTTAAGGACGTGAGTATCATGAAGGGAGGTAGTAAATGTGCTAGGGAAAGTTTTGCTCCAGAATTAGTTTTGCAACTCCCATTTTGAACTTCAAATGAAAACGTTTATTTTTCTTTAGAAAACTGGAGAATTAAGTGTGGGGCTTGCTGATCATGAAACAGCAATTCCTGCAAAGCCCGGATTTCAGACATTTGATGCAAAACAATCGGAGAAGCAGGCTCCAAGAGCACATCTTCCTTAGCACTTGGCTGGGTGCTTGATTGCAGCCATGCCTACTTACCTCCGGTGACAGGAAGGGTAGAGTGCCCTGTTGTGTTTTAATGGCTCAAATAATTCAAATGCTTGTCTGTGATGTAAGCATAACTTAGGTTAAAAAAAAGAAAAATTCTATTATCTGAAATTCTCCAAGTGCCCCAAAACGTCTTAGAGTACAGACAGTACATGCTGTGCCTTTTCTCTTTCGACATGGATGGCAGAGAGATGTTGAAGCAATTTCGGTGATATTTATTATCATGTGGTTAGGCAACCTTGTGAGATTTCAGCATGGGCTTTCCCTATAGGAAAGACAGACAATGAGGGTCTAAGATTGTTTGTGATTCTTCACTAGATCAAGGTCCAGTGTGTTTACCTACAGCTAAATTTTCAAATAGGCCCAGGCAAGTGATTTTTTGTTCTTATGCTGTCTGTAAAGAACTGAGGCCTTGTGTTTCTTTTAGCAACACCAGATCAAACCCTGTGGCTAAAAAGCAGACACAATTGTAACAAGGGCTGCAAATAGTCCCCTGTGTGAAGGGAACTTTGGGTTTGTCTTTGCCCTGGGGAAACTGTTCTAGAATGTTCCCAGTGGTGGTGTGGCAAGCAAAGGAGGCTGAGCACAATTCAAACTTAGATGGCTGTTGCTGTTTGACATTGAACCTAATAGCTCTGCAAAAGAGGGGGCAAGTGTCCCAGGCAGAAATTAATAAATGACCAATACACAATTAATTTATCTTGAATGCTATAATTTCATATTAGAAAACTGATCTGGCTTGAAGTGAAAGTAGAAAGCTCTTATGGACAAGGTGATGATGCCACCTCACTGGAACTGTCACCCAATTGGTAGCAACAGGTTGCTTGCTTGCTTCTCAATTTTTATTTTATTTTATTTATTTACTTATTTTATTGTTTTTCTTTTGTGCATTAACCCCCTGATCTGCCCTTTTGGTCTTTCTGGTTATATCAAGAAATGTCTGAAAATGTTGCTTTTGTTACTTTAGTCAAGGATGGAAAATAGTTTTTGTTTGGTTTTGTTTTTCTTCTTCACCCTCTTCCCCTTTTCTCTCTCCCCTACCCTTCTTGGCCCTCTCCTTCTTTCTCCTTCTCCTCTGACTCCTCCTTCTTCAGAAAAAGAGATGTGTTGTTGCTGCTGGAAATGATCAGTTAGCTTGTTTTTAATGCTGTGTGTTCTTCCAGGAGAAAGAGGAAATTCTAAGCATCTTTGATAGATTATGTGACCAAGTGATGCATGCTAAGCTGGTTCCTGTAATATGGTGGTTTAAAATGACTGCCGTACAAAGTATTCTCTTCTCTTCTTTCGAGAGAGTTTTGAAGCATTCCGTATTTCATTCCAAAGAAACATTTACCAAGTGAAGGAAAATAATGCTCTAAGCAATTTTACCCAAGAGCAAGATGAGGTACATGTCATGGTGAATGTCTCTCCTTAGGAAGGAAGCATAGAACTGTGTACATTGCTCTTAACCAGGGCTGGCATTACTGCAGCGTCCCATGAGACTTAGGGATTAGTAACTTTATCTGTGGGAATACAGCCACACTCCTTCTTCATCGATGCAAATGTCCTCAATGTTACCTTTGGATATTTTTCTGATCAAATGAATAACGCTATGTATTAATTTTAGGAGTTTCAGAATTGTAGACTTGAATTTAGACTCTCAGGAGACCACAGATTCAACATTTTGTGCTTCATTGATCTGCTGGGCTGCCCAGGAAGCAGAAATATGCCCGTGGTCTCTATTTCTCTCTCCTTTTCTTCTCTGCCACACATATTTCTGTCTGACAGATTCTTTTAATCCCTCATACATAACTAATCAGAACAATTGTCTCTTCAACCCACTGGGAAGAAAGTGCTTGTTTTTACAAGTAGTCAAGAAATGAGTCTGAAAGATGGTGTGCTTAATCTTGATTGCTGTTTTAACAATATACAGAAATGTACCTCAAGCAGCTTGAAAAATGACATGATTTTCTCCAGACACTCATAGTATTTCCGTGGTGCAATAATATTTTTGCTATTATGCTATACCATACATACTGGCTGGTTTTGTGTGTCAACTTGACACAAGCTGGAGTCATCAGAGAGGAAGGAACTTCAGTTGAGGAAATGACCCCATGAGATCCAGCTGTAAGGCATTTTCTCTATTAGTGATGGATGGGGGAGGACCCAGCCCATTGTGGGTGGTGCTATCCCTAAGCTGGTGCTCCTGGGTTCTAGAAGAAAGCAGGCTGAACAAGCCATGGGAAGCGAGCCAGTGAACAGCACCCCTTCATGGCTTCTGCATCAGATCTTGTCTCTAAGATCCTGCTGTGTTTGCGTTCTTTTCCTGACTTCCTTCAGCAATGAACAGCAATATAAAAATGTAAGCCAGATAAACTCTTTTGTCCCCAACTTGCTTTTCGGTCATGGTGTTTCATCACCGCAATAGGAACCCTAACTAAGACACTATGGTTTAGAGAAACAGTTTCCTCTAGAGACACAGATGCAAATTCTGAGTTAGAAAAAGATGCAGCTTCATAACAACTGGCACACAGCTGGAACGCCCCGAGGCCAGTCTTTGAAGGCACCCCTTGGTTCACTATCCCTGCTGGTGACTCATCTCCATCACCTGTACTTTTCTCCCCATTGAAAGATTTACCATGCCTTGCCATTCTGCTGCACTGCAGTGCCTACTGATTTTCCTTTTCTCACAGGGTTTCTCCACAGTGTCGATGCTTTGTGGTCCCCAGGAGTCTTCCATGCTTTTGGGCTAGGAGAGAAGCACATAGTTGTTTTGTCTCCAAATTGCTTTCTGTATACACCTTTGTGCTTCTCTCAATTCAGCTGTCAATTCTTTCTCACTCTTCTTTACTCTCCTTCCTCCTTTTCTTTCTGCCTTTCTTTCTCTGTCTAGTTCCTCATCCATTGGTCCCTAAAAATAATGACCATATTTATTGAGTTTGTTGCTGAAAATAAAAACAAAACACTGATTATCAAGCAGAGTGGTAAATTGATTTTATTATCTAACTTATATTTTTAAACCATTAGCTTTCATCATGCTTTAAAATAATCTTGTTAGCATAAAGACTTCTAATATGTAGAATTATGTAAACATTATTTGGGACATAGAAAAGGACCCATTTCTAAATGACCTGTTTTTGAATCTTAGGCTATGAACAAGAAATGGAGTGGACTGTTCAACTCTCTTCATGTTCAAACTCAAATATATCTGGACTACTTATTGTTTGACAAGGGGCCATACAAGCATATAGAATACACAGAAATATTTTATACAGCTAGATAGGTGCTTATGAGTTTCCTTTGGATGCACAAATAAAGCAGGAGAATTTCTCCCGATGAGGAAGTAATATTGAGAGATTTTTCTGAGTGTCAAATTCTGGAAACTCTACAATGCTAGGGCTGAAAAATAGGAAGTTAATGATACTAATTAAAATAGGGCCAGGAAGGTCTCTGCACAGTTGCGCTGAAGCAAAGCCTTTGGAATTGTAGTCAAGGGCTAGCATCCTGCTTATAAACACACGGTTGTCATAATGTCGATCTCAACAGAAAGATGTGCAACCTCAGCTCTGTGATGTCCCAGAAACATGTTGCATAAATAGGGAGGATCTCTGCTTGAGTTCCTGAGAAATATGTGTGTAGTCTGACTACGGAGAACGGCAATGCTTGCTTCGTTGAGTCAGTTTAGAAGAAATGATGTGAAATGATCTCTAGGATCTGATGATTTGGGATCTGCCCCCAAGAAATACCATGCACGACTTAACGTTTGTGTATTTCGAAAGCCTAAATTTTTTTTCTTCAGATAAATATTCTGCAACTCAATTAAAACAATCAGTGCTAATAAGCAGTGCCTGGTCCCTGTTGAGGAGGACCAGAATGAATTTCTGTGAAGGGCTCTCTGGTTCTCTGCCAAGCCTGGCAGGCTAGAGGTTTGTTTGGCTTCCTCCTCCTTTATGCCTCTCTGCAGTGAGAAGCACTAGGCCTGTACTAAGATTGGTGCTCCATCACAAGTATCGCTCCTGTGAGTGGCCAGAGCAGTTTCTTATGCACCTCGCCCTCTTCCTCTCATAAGCTTCCTGGCAAGCGAGTGCGCAGGTGAGCAACGCTGAGAGCCCGCAACAGGGTTTAGAGTCTCAATCCAAAGCATGACAAATAGCTGGCTTAATATTTGCCCCACTCCATGGAGGGAAGTGTGACTAGATTTCAGCCGTCTGGTGACAGTCCAGGGATGAGACTATGCAGGAAATGTTCTGTCAAACACTGCTCATCAGATGAGACATCTGATACAATTTATCTTTCTGGAGGCTGCATCTCCAGAACTTTGAAAAACAGAGGAAAATGAACAGTTACCTAAAAAGCTCACCATACCCCGAGATCCTAAAACAAAAGCAAAGGGTATTTCCTGGCACAATGAGCTCATAGTGGAAGCTCATGAGGTCCCTGAGAATATTTCTGTGTTCAGAAAAGTCTAACAGCAGGATCTTTCTGATGAGTCTTGAGATGACTCGATGTTAAGGGCAGATGTGGCCCTGCTTCGCTTATTCTGCTTTTCTGACCTCTGGGTTGCTGAGAGGAGGGGGTTGTTAGACAAGGGTGTTGCCAGCTGCTTCCGGTGCGCAAATTCCCTGTGTTCCAGTGAAGGTGACAATGAACTAGAGCAGCCTCGGAAAGACCTTGTCAGGCTCCAGCCCAGAACTCACTGGGCAAACACTTAGCTGTTGTCATTAAGGACAGCAGGCAGTCAGCATTCATATAGAAATAGATCTAAACTCATTCACCTTATGCTGTTTATAGAATGTAAATGGCGACCCGATTATGATGTTATAGAAGATACAAAGCCAATGCACCTAGCACATTTGACATTTCTCTCTCCAGAATTCCTCTTTCCCTGAGCTAATATTGAAGCAAGTTATTGATGCACATTGTATTTTGGGAAATGGCACTTTATTCTTTATAAAGAGTTAGAACTAGTAGTTGTTAGTCACTGAACTGACTAGGTGTGGCAGGGATTGAGGATGCGGCTCAGTGGTGGATCACTTGCTTAGTATGACCAAGGTCCTTGCTTCAATCCCCGGAATGGCAACAAAGTACCACAGCTGTACTGAGAGCAGCATTTGACAGGAACACTGGTGAGCTCTGGGCACACAGCTCATCTTTTCTGATTGCTTTTACGTTCTCCCCGCCCCCACTTTAATAGCAATTCTGCAAGGAGAAACAAATCCCCAAGTAAATAAAAACATTCCTCAAGACAGCATGTGCCTAGTATTTATGATTACTTGACTTGCATGTAAGTTGTATGAATTATACTCCAAGTTGAAGTTTTCCATAATGTTCTGAGGAAATACTAGATAATTCACTGTGGGACAAATCCAAACTCTCCCGGCTACTCTCTATACTAACAATTTGCTATGATTTCTTGAAGGACTGGCTATGCTGTCTTCCTCCCCAGTTTATAGAACAGACAGATGTGAGTCACCTCCTGGAGTATTCTTTTCTCTTTATGACATGATTTTATGGCCATTAAGTAAAATGAGTAGAACAGAACTCTCATCTGCCGATAGAGTCATCATCACAAACATAACACTAAACTCGCAATTTTTATGCCATACTTATCTAATCGAGAAACTAATACTAATTACCCTGAATTGTATTTGGCAGGAAACTTATCCTGTATTTATCAGTGAAATGTTGAATCACTTAAAAGCTATATGCTGGACTGGGATAGGGCTCAGTTTTGGAATGCTTGCCTAGACATGTCCAAGGCCCTAGGTTCCATCCCCAGCAATGCCTATGCACTTAAAAGATTAAATATATCTTGAATACTGACCTTAAAAACAAACTGCTTTTGAATATATAATAATACTATAAATACATGCTGTCCTTTTTGTATTTAATATAGAATTTTGGGATCTCTATTCCTTGTGCTCTTAGGTTGAACCAAACTCAAACTTAACTTTTGAGGATGTTTTCGGTCTTTCTTCTCCCATGCTTCTGTAATAGTCTTCTGGCTGATTTATCTCAGTTGATAATGAGTCTTTGCTGCTCCCCCATCACCTGTTCCATATTAAAGAAGTTAGTCACTTCAGTTCTGTCTTTGCAAAGTAAAAATAGTGAGACGATATGCTATTAGGTTAATTTTTTTAAGTGGATAGTTGTACACACATCATAATCCCTTGCAAGGAACTTAATTATTGCCAGAGGCTTGGTGTTGAGAGTTCCTGAATGTGAGTGAATTCCCCATGTGGAAAGAAAGAGATTCTCTCCTTTTGTTTGTTTGCTTTGTTTTCTATCTAGATTATAGAAAGGCTCTATTCTTGTGTGTATGTAATTGGATTGAAAATGTTTCTAATTGTGATTCATGTGTTTAGTTGGATCCGTCAGGATTCTCCATAGGTGTAAGAAAATATGTGTCTACATGGAAAGAGAGAGATTTACTTTTAAGAATTGAGGCAAGTGATTGTGGGGGCTGGCAAGACCAGTAACTGCAGGGCAACCTAGCAGCCGGAAACTCAAGAAAGACCTGATGCCACAGCTTTAGGGTGGAGGTGGCTAGGATGCAGAGTCTCTTGTGTCTAAGGAAAATCAATCTTTTCCTCTTAGGGTCTTTAACAGATCTGATAAGGCCCATGACATTATGAAGAGTAACCTGTTTTCCTCAAAGTCTACCCACTTAACTGTTAATTTCACCTTTAAAAATACCGGGAAGGTATATCTAGGCTGCTTACAGAAACACCACATTTATGGTCTACTCCTGTTGGTGAGTCAGTTGGAGACCACCTTGCCGCGTTAGAAAAAACATAAAGATACCTCTGTAGAAGTCAGGAAGGGTGTAATGCTGCCATTGACATGTAATGGAGCATGGCAGTTCTTAGGAAGCTCCTCCCAATCCTTTGTCTCACAGAGGAGATGCTGGCATTGATCTTGGAGACACTGTGAACTGCACAGCTAATTGCCATTTCTATATTTGCACTGGTTGCTTGGAGCTTAGAGCCATCACGTGGCAGGCACAGCCCCAAGACAGAGTCTAGGACCTCAAGGCAGACATTTTAGGGCTGGTGTAGCTCTGTCACCTTGATTATCCTTCTTTGCGTTTTTTATTTATATGTATCTGGACATTTTCCAGTGTTCTCAGAGTGTCCTTTCCTCTTTCCTATGAAGTTCAATTATGTTATTAAAATTCATTTTGCTCTCAACGATGCTAAGTCCCTTGAAAATAGAGACTGTTTCTTGTTCATAGTTGAATCCCTAGCTCTTAAAGATGCAGAATGCCTGTCACAGGTTTGAAATAAATGTAATGAATAAATTAATGTATGTTTCTTTATAAGACACTTACCTCTCCAGTTCAGAATAGAACACAAGTTTATTAATTTTCTTGGATAACATTTTATTCCAGTATGTATTTAAAATGTCTCATGACCTTCAAAGCATAATTCTAGACTTTTGAAGGGTAGGGGGAAGAAACAGCTACTAGTTCAAATATTATTATTATATTTTTGAAAATGGGTACAATTCGAGATGGCAAAATAAAAGCATGAGCACTGAAATGCTGACGTTTGATTGTCAACACTGTCTCTTTTCTTTTGTGGGAAGTCACTCCAGAATAGAGGTTTGCCCTTCTACTGGGTCTGGGCGGTTTGGAGGCAGATCGAATCAATATTATAATAATAGTTCTCCGAGAGTCTTCGTGTGCTGCGTGGGTGGTCTCTAGGAGGAGAACTGTTTTGACACAGCAACTTCTGTTCTTATGGAAAGTGAAGAATTGCAGATGTTCTGGCTGTTTTGAGGTGACTTTTCTGTACCGCTAAGTTCGTGACAAGGCCTTTCAATCTACCATCCTTTTCTGGTACTGCTCTACGAGTTGAATTGTACCAAGAGCGTTCTCCCCAACTTGACTAAACTTTAGACAAGTCTCTTCCCGCACTATTCCTCTGATCTTACTTTTCTTATTGCCTTTACTTTAGAAAACTTGTAAATTCTTTATCTGCCTCTCTGGGACATAAAATTTTAAAGCAGATTCATGCCAGTTTTACCTGCTGGAGGCATTTTCTCAGGGACGTGGGAGCCATCCCTTTGAAATGTAATATTCAAGGAAGAATATGTGTCCACCTGGTAGTTCCATGGGAGGCAGCAACCTCATTCTGCACGAGCCTGGCTGTGAGTTTAAGCTTTGTATATCTTGACGTAAAAATACAAGGGACTTTTTGTTGCTTAAGATATTAGTAGACACATTTATTCCTACCTCCCTGCTTTTAGAAAACTTTCCAGTCCTTTGTTTCAACTCAGACTGATTCTTAGACTCTTTTTTGCAATATTGCTCCCACTGTGACTTTTGGCTTTGTCCCTAGATATAAGGTCTTACTGACATTTTAAGGACTCACTTAAAAACCAGAGTTGCACCTTTTCAACATGTCTAAAACAGCATGCCACACCACAGAAATGAGCAGGAGTCTAGGTCAAGAGATGACTGGCAAGCTCAGAATAACAGCATCGGTTGGGGCTGACAAGGTGACTCCAGTGATTAAAAGCACTAGCTGATCTTTAAGAAGACTGGGGTTCGATTCCCAGCACCCACAAGGTATCTCAAACATCTGTTACTTTGGTTTCAGGGAATCTCTGTCTTCTTTTGGCCTCTGAGGGACCTGCATGCATGTGGTGCACTGACAAGAATGCAGGCAAAGTACCCATACACATAAAAATGAAAGCAAACACTTTTTAAAAACAAAAGTAGGTGCTGTCCTTTTACTTGTGTTTTACGACTGCCACTTTGGATTGAGTTCTGCTAAAGAGTCAGGCCTTTTTTTTTCTAATCTAAGACAATGCTTTCTCTTAATCACTGTTGGGTGAACGCTGGCAATTTCGAAAACATTTCAGCAGGCTTAATTTCTACCCATGATCATTTTCAACTTTATCTGAGTCTATGTGTATGGATTGATCTTGGCATTATGGTATGCGTAGTCAGGCACAACTGTACCCATTGTCTGAAGGCACCCCAAGTTGGTCTTTTGCTCTTAGATCTCTAGAAAACTACAAATACATACACATTTGAAAACGAAGAGTTTTGCACCAGGACAAAGGCCCTAGGAGTGACTCTGATATCAGCGAATGAGAAAGCAGCTACATTTCGGCTGGGATGAAGCCAGTTTTTTCCTGACCAGTCTATATCCCTCTTCTTTTGACTTAAATCATCTTGATCTTGCTGACCCTTGACACCCGGAATCATGCTTCTGG
Source organism: Ellobius talpinus (assembly GCA_001685095.1). Classification (NCBI taxonomy): domain Eukaryota; kingdom Metazoa; phylum Chordata; class Mammalia; order Rodentia; family Cricetidae; genus Ellobius; species Ellobius talpinus. Next base: position 21,779 of record LOJH01004820.1, read on the forward strand.
AAGTCCCCATCATGGAAGTACTCCATGGAACCATCTGTCCCTCCTCAGTTTTATAGCACCCTGCATCCAGCTTTCATAGATTGGGGCCAGATTGTTCTGGAGTACTATGCATTTGGAAATGAGCATCAGGAGATCGCCTAGCCCGTTTGTATGCTAGAAACTACTTTTTACAAAAATCTCTCCTTCCCTGCAGTTCTTAGGTGAGCCTGTGGATGAACCCGTTTACAAGTTCCATAAGGAAACTAGACACAGACCCTCTCAACTCCTTTTCTTAGTTTCAGAAATTGAACCATCTGTCCAGACTACCAATCTGAACAAACTATTTGATAATTTAATCAAACTTTAGGCAGCTTGCTTTCTTCAGGCTCTGATCTTTGAATTATCTTTGAGTTTAAGCAATTTTTTTTAAAAAATGTAATCAAGCCCTAGGAGACAAAAGAACTTCTTAGAGTTGACTCCCCATAACAAGGGAGACTCCCCCAACTTGCTTCCTCCAACACCTGGCTTTTTATTCTCCTTTGCTTTGCTTGGCAGCCACAAAGAAGATGCTTTTGGCCTGATCTATGACATGCTTGTCTTGTTCACCTTGCAGTAATGCCCTTGCTCCCATTGTAATATTTTCAAATGAATCTCTGTCTCTAACTCTGCTTTTGTTGTTTGACACATGAAAATGATGGCCACTCTCATCGATTTCCAGGCTAATTATTTTTTTGTCCATTCCTATGTTCTAATTTTCCTGGTCCTGAAATCTATTTACTGTTGCACTGCACTTATCATAGCTACAAATCTAAATGTAGAAGGATCTCAGGGACAAGATGGTTTTGTCACCATGGAAACCTTTGTGTAGACTGCAATACTCGAGACACATTAGTTTTGTAACTTTCCTGAACTATGAGAAATCTGTGGAATTTCATTAGTGGATGCTGACATGAACTATGGAAAACTAGAGCCCGATGACATTATTTGTGGTGGGGTGGGGAGGGGATGAGGATGATTTTAAATCAGCACACTAAACTTTCTGAAGCATGGGTTTAATAACTGACTTTTTAGTCTTGACTGCTGGTTTTTACAGATGGGCTGGAGAGAAGTTCAAGTCTTTTACCTCATCGGCCTCGTGTTGCTCATGAATCAGTGATAAGAAAGCCATTGGAATATTATCTGTACCTAGATTAAGTACAAGTAAAACCAGGCCTAGGATGGACAGGCAGATCTACTCAGGAGACTTAGCTGTCACGCTGGGGGTGTCATTTATTTATGGTGAGCTTCAGGAGGGCTCTTAGCCTGTTTCTTGATGATAATCAATGCATGCATGTATGTGTGTGTAGGTACATGGATGTGTGCTTGTAAGTATGTATGGGTGTGCAGGTATGTGTGTGTAGGTATGTATGTTTGTGCATGTATAGGTGTGAGTATGTGTTGGTATGTTCATGTGTGTGTGTAGGTCTATGTGTGTATAGGTATACGTATGTAGGTGTAAGTGTCGGGGTGTGTGTGTGTGTGTGTGTGTGTGTGTGTAAAACCCATGGAGGCCAAAGGCATGTCCCCCAAAAGACAGTTATTGGTAGTCGTGAGCCACCTGAGTGCTGAGAACTGAACTTGGGTCCTCTGAAAGAGCAGCAAAGTGCTCTTAACTGCTGAGCCATCTCTCCAGTCCCATAGGATAATTATTTGTTGATTCACATTCTCTTACTAAGAACAAAAAGAGATGGTGCATGGTTATAAGCATTTATTAATGCTTAAATAATATTACTTATTTTGCATGAGTGTCTGATACTTCCAGTAAATTCTCAGCTACATAAAAAAAGATCTTACAGAATGCTAACTGCCTAAGATAGTAGCACATCCATCGCAGTTGCTTAATACTTCTCAATGTGTGACTTGATGTGCATGGCTGTAAGAAATACTAGAATAAATGCCACAGATAATTTAACAAACATTTATTGTGTGAAATTTATTGTGCTAGGTCCATTAAGAAATACAAAATGGATCTGACATGAAATCTGCCCTTTAGGCACTTACAGTCTACCAGGGGATATCAGAAAACGTAACAAGATAGAAGGTCTGAGAGCCCTAAAAGAAATACAGAAACAGCATTCTAAGAGTTCACAGGAGAAATTAATTTTAGCTCAGAAAATCATGGAAAACTTCATCAAGATGAAGTTCATGTTTCACATGACGTATGAGTGAAATTTAGACATGTGGACAGAGCAAAGACTTCTAGGGCAAGGGCGCAAAGACCCTGGAAGGTTCTGAGTCCAATCAGCTGCAAAGGAACTGCCCAAGATTGGATGGTTGTCCCCAGCCAAGGAGACAGCTGCCACTCAGCCTTGAAGATGTGTTTGTGTGTGTGCCCACACGTGTGTGACAGAGTGGGACAGAACGGAAAAGGAAAAGACTGGAATGAGGCTTCCTGAACTGAGGATTCGTAAGTAGTTTTCAACCTGTGTCCTTAAAATATAGATAAAACAAAACAGAAAAATGACCCAGGCTGATAACTTGGCATACCTCCTAGCCAACCCAAAATTCCAGCCCCAAATATTTAGGTGAGCAATTTCTGATTAACAGCCATGAAATATTGGCTTGCTAGAAATGTAAGGGTTTATTTAGGACAGTAAATATTTAAAAGAACTGTTAATCTAATGTGTTGAATTTACATATTTTTAAACTTATTGAACTCATATTTTGAAACAGCTGACTAATGCAATGTTTTTTCAAAAACACATTTCAAAGTTTTACAAATGGGAGTGAGTGACTTTCTATGCAGTCTTCATTCATAGCTATAGATTTCTGAAATGGAGCAGAGAACTATGGGTTTTAATGTTTACACACACACAAGGAGACACATGTGTGCATATGTAAGAGAAGGATGCAGGGCGAAGTAAAAGGAAGAAGAGAGTCAGAGAAGGGGAATGCTTTATCGAATATTCCTTCTCACCAAAAAAGTCATCTTATAAATTCAACAGGACTATACAATTCTATCATAATTAGCATTTAATTTATTGAAAAATCTTTATGTTATACTCCTTTTTGCATAATGATACCGCTTCTTTCTTTAAAATCTGATTAAAAATATACTTTTAACACCTTGACACTGAGAACATTTTCAGCATGGGACAGGGGTTCTGCCTGAGCTGTGTGGTTAGGGCTCCAGCCCGGAGGTGCACTTGAAGACTGAATCACCATTGTCTCTTCCTCTCAACCTGTGTGCCAGGGTCCCCCAGGGTCCCTCAAGATGGCTAAGGTTGCCAGGAGAAGGAACTGATTTACATGAGTCCCATCACAGACCACACAGCTCAGGTTTAACTAAAAGCTAATCAAATTAAGCATTCTAGAACATTACCTGCAATGCTTTGGACTGCAACTTACACACTCTCCAGCCACCTGAAAGCCCTGGCAATGCTGAATTCTTTCTTGGCCTTCCTTGAACATGTATCTGAGCAAGCAAGACACATCACTATGAGAGAGGGCACTGGGAACTGCTTGTGCAGCTGGCTCATCTCGGGCTCCTTACTTTCAAACCGGAGACAATTGCATCCATTCTCCTTCTCCGTGTATCCAGAGCAAACATTTAAGGTCCTGAATAAGTTCATTGATGTTTATGTTATAAAGAGCTCCCATATAAATAGCTTTCTGTGGAACATAAAGCAAACTGAATCACCTCACACGTTTTCCCTGGATCATTTTCTGTTTAGTAAACTACTGTTTTCTGCCATCCGTCATTTTGCCACAAGACAGGAAAAGAACGTAATGTTATGAATAGGATGATGGTCGCGGATTCCTGACAAGTCCCATTTACATGGTACATTGTTCCAAAGGGCGTTTAAATAGGAAATACAGAAACACTATGCAAACCTATTATTACAATGAGAAATCATTAGGTTCAAAGGAGTGATAATGGTATGCTGTTAAAACTCTGAATACATTTTCAGTGTCGGTTTTGAAAAAGAAAACTTTATAAATATGTAAATTTCTGTTCAACAAATCCAAAATAAAATGCACTAAAAACTGATATGTAGACAAAAGTTTATTTACACCATACAACATTTTAAATATTTTATACACAGCTGCAGCAGAGAAAGCTACTCAGAGCCTTCTAGAGAAAACTGCAATAATAAAGATGTGAAATATATTATTCATATAAAAGTGAGATTATTACTTTATTGCATTTAAAGCAATGAAGAATGTAGCTCAACAAACATTCATTTAATGACAAAAACTTTTGCTTTTATATTATAAAGTAAAAAGTGTAGTAATGGCCAAACAGACTGTTATAAACTTTAAAAACTGCATAAATATATACATTGTGCTTCATGGTGAAGTTTTCTGAAAACTAAACCACATGAAGCTGTTACAATATGAATCGTTGCTTGAGGTTTATCTATAAAGATTGCCTTACAAATCCATTCCACGGGTACTTACAACACGGGGTGGTGAGAACTGTACACTTGGCCGTCTCTCCACTAGTCTGACCAGTGAGAAATTACCGTATGGAAACACTGATGTTGGCACAGGAAGGTCCTGACAGAGAAGAGTCACACTGTCCTGGTAGAAATGTCAGGCTTCCCAAGTCTCAGTGTCAGTGTATCTGATTGTGTCTCCACCTCAGTGCGCTTTGATTGTGTTACACTTCTGTTTGAAAGTCACCCTCTTGCACGTCCAGAGGCAAATTCAGACATTTCTCCCACTCTGCAGGCCTCAGCTCTAGAGCATCCTTTGCCTCCGAGTCTAAGACATTGATTGTGGTGTAATGTTGGTATTCGCTGGGGGCCTTGAAAGTGTCCCATGGGTTCTTGTTTGCTGCAGGGTTCTCCTGTTGAGGAGAAGAACAAATCTGTTTATTTGATGAGTAATTATTGCAGTTTACAGGATTCAGAGATGGTCAACAATTGAGGGGAGTGGCAAACTGTAGTTTCAGTTTAAATTTTCTCTTACAGGACAAAGCGAAGAATACGCTCCTAAGTTATCACATAGATTTAAGGCATTGAAAGATGTGAACAGTACCGTGGAAGGCAAAGCAGATGATGTGTCTCAATGTCATTATGACTGCTCAAAGAAAGATGAGGAAGTGAAGTTACTGGTAAGATTAAGTGTAGAAAATCTGAAGACTGTGGCAGAGATTTCAGTGAAGGAAACAGATCTGCATATAGTTCTCAGGACATCCTATTCAATGCTAAACCTAGTAGTCGTTTACGGGGAAAAAAATGAAGTCATTCATTCTTTCAAGAAATTAGCATATTTGAAACTCATGTGTTGTTATATTTTCTTGCTTTGTGGTTTTTGGATGCTGATTCTCCGTGATACTCTCTGTGATTGGATGACATACCCATCATCCTTCCTTTTAAAGATCACAGTTGTATGGTAACTGTATCCAGAAATATCGAAGTGTGTGGGGGGGAATTTGAACATGCGTCTAGCTGCTGGTCCTCAGTGTGCTTTAGTGTGCATGCCTACACAGCTGCCATCTTATAGAGCTCAGTAAGTCCATGAACCGACTCCTGCAGCAAATAACCAAATACTTGATAATCAAAGATTCACTCATGAATTTGATTTATTTTAAATCAATGCCATTTAAATATTTCTGTAGGAGGGGGCAGTTTGAATGGTACAGAGTAATATCATCAGTGAACAAGATGGAAATCATGACTGAACACTCCTTAGAAGAAAATTCAACCCAAACACTGAAACAACCAGCAGTTAACCTGAAGGACACCAAATTAAGTAGAGCATTGATTAAAGCTGTGTTTATTTATTGTTGCACGAGGAGATGTCAAGTGAGGGCTGTCATTTTTACACTAATCCAGGGTTTAATTGGATACAGACATCATTTAAATTTATCATTATTCATGAGAGACAACTGCACTTGGCTTCACTAAATCATTCCCTTATACACAGTTCCTTTCCTCAGCTCTTTTTTTTATCTTCAATTAGCTCTTGAATTCATTCTCCATTATTATTAAGATTATTTGAAACTTTGTTCTCACTCTTTGCTTACAGTAAAATACTCTGCTTGTCACATGTCTTATCCTCCTCCCCAAATCTAGTCTCCAATTCGTTATAATCAGTTACTAATGGGAACAAAAAATTGTTACTTGGTTTTTATATTAGTCCCACTCAGTACTTAAAATCTCATATCAAGTTATATACAAGAGACATTGTCTATAGAAATACTTATATCTATAAATTAAATCCTAAAATTCTGAGCACATTAAGTTTTAGGGAATTAGTCTTATTATGAGGAAATCAAAGACAAATAACTAATAATAAAGACCCAATGAGGAATGAACCTTTAGGAAAAGTGAAGGAGATTATTCAGCTTTACATACTAAAAATGTCATGCCTCAGGCCCCTTTCCTTCTCACTCTGTTTCCTTCAACCAATACCCTGTACTGAGTGCTTTTCCTGGCTGTTATATTAGGTCCAAAGGAGGAAATAATAAATTCCACCTGGAAACACACAATGGTCCACTTGGGAACCCAAGATTTAAAGCCTGATACACACAGGTTCATATATCGGTTCCCTCCTGCAATATGAATGTGGCCTTGAGCATTATATTCATTCTACCTAAACCCTAATATTTGAATACTTGCATAACAGAGATAGGCTTTGTAGTGTATGACAAAGATGTGTGAATCAAACCTTTTTTGTGTATTTGAAAACAGTTTTTAAGTGTCAGCGAGGAATTAAATCTGTGCTTATTATTTATTAAGTATATTTATTACAGAAGGTGATTACACTCAAATGAAAGTTACATACTTTGAGTTCATGTATATTATTTCACAGAGGAAGGGTTCTGCAAAGCAAATAATGTATGTTGATCATAATTACTTCTTCCAGGATCTTCTTGTTTTATTCCCACCCTCCTTGATCATTTCACATCCGTGTTCCAGTAAAAGTAATATGGGCGATAAAAGGAAAGCACAGGGATGGCTTCTGTTTGTGTGAAGCACATGGTCTTTCCTTAGAGAAGTGGCTTTCAAGATGGCACATGAAGGCAGGACTGGCTATGGACACATTTGTGATTGAGGCTGGGTGGTGGTATAGAGTATCAAAATTCAGAATGCTGAGATGGCAAGCTATGGTAATTGTCATTTTTATTCATTCTAGCTGGCATGAAAAAAGTAGAGAAAAAACACGCAGATGATGAAGAGAAACCAGAGAACGAGGATCCTGGTGTGCCAAATTCCTCAACTTGGAATTTATTTTGTAGGCAGAAAGCCTGGACGTGCTGTGGGTCACCTGAACCACCAAGCAACAACGGAAAGGGTCATCCCTATGGATTCTATTGCAGCAGGTCCAGAGTGAACCCATCTATTTTAGACAGGAGCAGTGTTAAAAAGGGTTTTCTGGAACTCTTTACTGCAATGGAAAATCCAATTAGCCCAACTCTGACAGTTATTCAAAATGTTGGTTCATTTGCTATTATGTTTGGAACAGATGGGCCCCTTCCCCATTTAAAAAATATGCTAATGGTTCAAGCACATAAACTAAAGTCACCAAGTTTAATTATTGGCAAAATATCTAGATACCAATTGCATATTGCTATTTCTCAGCATATGATCAACTGGATTTCCATGAAGTTCAGTATTAATTTATAAATTGGCTTTCTTACTTCTGTTATTATTCTGAGTCACTGCCGGCTTGACCCTGTGATCAATATTTAGTAGTCCCTTCAACCAGAATTTACCTTCCTGTCCTTCCTTGTGGAGTGGTTGCAGCAATCAGCAGCCAAAGCAAACAGACCTGGTACAAGGAGGCAATGAGCTAATGGCCAGTGGCCAGGGTCAGTGCCCACAAGCAGCTCATCTTCCTGTATGGTGGGTCTGGCAATGGGGGTAGTGTATAAACTCTCCTAAGAGAAAGGGCCTCATATACTCCATGCCTCAAGTGATTGCTAAACTGTGAAATAGCTGAAAGGGATCATTTAATTCTACAGAGAGAGAGAGAGAGAGAGAGAGAGAGAGAGAGAGAGAGAGAGAGAGA
>LOJH01004821.1:0-26080 GCA_001685095.1 Ellobius talpinus
GGTCTCCTGTGCCAATGTGTTCAAGTGTACTTCCCACTTTCTCTTCTATGAGGAGCCATTCTTCTTGATCCATCCCAAGTGAGAAGTGAATTAACAGACTGATCAAGGACCCCAGCTGGCTGGTAGAACTGCATCCCCAGACAATGGCACTGGGACATTTGTCTCTCCACTACCTCTTGGTGACCTAAAAGAATGATTAATTTCCTTGCATAGAACAGGAGACCCAAATGGAAGATCTCCTAAGCTCATATACTGTCTGTCCATAGTTTTTCTGGATCATACACAATTGTTCAAGGGTTGCTTCTAGGCCAACACCTTCTGAGCAGAAACCATATTCATTTCCTGATCCATGTTCAGTAGAAGACCTAACATGTTGTTTGACATAACCTGCTCCATGTACTACATGCTGGTTTGGATAAAGGGGGACCTGAGAAATAGTTCTTCTGTCAAAGCCATGTAGGAGCAGGGAGACAGAGGGGGTGAGAAGCCCACATGGACCGCAAAGAGACAGTCCTTGGGGATGCCAGATCCTTTCCCTCCATGTTAGGGCCATTAGAGCAAATGGTGTGAGCAAGAGGCAGCCATTTTGGCTATGATTAACCAAATGTCAACAAAGAAAATTAAAATTTGTCCTTATAGCCAACCTTCAAGAAAAATGTTTTAATGTAGGAACATCTAACTGGAAAAAAAAATCTGATCGCCCCTCTCCCACCCCTCATTGACACGGTGTGTGTTAGTGATGTGCCATCATAGAGAGGCATCCACATTGCTTTGAAACCCTCTGTCCTCTTAAATACAGTAGGAATACATTTGCAGTACAATGCATAAAATCATTACTTCCTTGAACATCCACTTGTGCGGCATGGGATAGTAGCTGCTGCTGCTTTGTATGTATTGCTCTTATTTGCCTCTGATAGACTGTAAGTCACTTGAGAGTCATCCTTCCTAAGAACACATGGTAGGGACTGGAGTGTGACTCAATGGCAGAGCACTAGGCATGAAGCCTTGGGTTCCATCCTCAACACTCTAAATACGTGTGTATACATATATATGTGCGTATAAATTAAGCCTGCATGGTGAATCATGGCAGCCCATGCCTCTGATCCCAGGCTTTGGGAGAGTTGAGGCAGGAGGTTTATGAATTTGGGACTGGTAGAAAGAGAGAGAGAAATAGAGAAATAATGAAAGGGAGAGAGAGGGGAAAAGGGAAAGGGGAGGAAGAACGACAAAGAGAAAACAAAAAAGGTAACCATGATAGAAGCTCAAGAGCAGCCAAGAAAGTGGCGCAGCTGCCACAGGTACAGAGCCAATGGGATCTTCAGAGATGCTTGGGGAAATGGGGGCGCTGCTCCCAGGAGACATGAGTCAGGCTGCCTGGCCTTTTCCAAGTGTCACCCAGAATAGCGTCTGCAGAGTCACTGGCTAAGTAGAATATTCAGGACCTATAGAGTGTCCTCAGAAGGGGTCATCAGGAAATGCAGTCAGTAGGGGTTTTGTGTCATATGGAAAGGGGCTGAAAGGAAAAACTAGGGGCATTTAGTTTGAAAAAGAAACAGCGACAGGACATGAACAGCTCTGTATTCGGCAGTGACAGATACTTCCGTGTGTCACGTGCTGTACTAAGTGCCAGGGGAATGGGAGCAAAGGTGAGGACCAAGCTGCCACAGAATTTAGATCGTCTGTGGATCCCAAGAAAAGGATTCCCTAAACTGTAATGGAATTCACAGTAGAAACTGATTTTTTTCTCAATTGTAGCAATAAAAAGAGGCTATTTGCCTGGCTGTTTCCAGTTCTTCATCTTCATGCTCCTGTGTCACTGGCTTTTATTCTTACTCCCCCAGGAAGAAGCCATCACATTCCCATTGGGGACAGGCAGTGATCTAAGACAGGAGGGCAGAGGTGCAGGGAAGAAGAATCCATTGAGAATGGTTGACAGGTCAACACTAGGCACGGCCATGCAGAGGGAGTCACCAGACCAGGGATATTGGTATACAGCAAGGCCCTTTGGGAATGTTCGAGTGAGAATGGATAGTAATTCAGGCTCACACTGGCTAGAGCTGCCCAACACAACATGGGAAATGGAGGGAAATGGCATGGAGCCAGAGGTCAGGTGACCTAGATTCGAATCCTACCTTAGCCACCATCTAGCTCTGGGTCCCGAGCAACTCATTAATCTCTGCAGAATCAACTTCTTGTCCTGGCGATGTATTTTCAGACTGAATTACCTCCAGGCTTCCTCTTCCCCAGCAACTACCTGGTTCCAATACAACTTGAGTCTTAAGTTAACATTTTAGGAAGAGTTCTACAATATAGTATAACTTAGGTTGAGATCATGCATGGGAATCTGTGCCTGCTGAAGCCCCATTTGCTGTCCTGCTTGTAATTCTGCACTGTGATGTTGCTATTCAAGTGTTTGTTCCCTGCAAGGACATCTCCTCCTGAAACTGGGATCAATTTTCCCAGTCTCTTTGGAATTTTCTAGTGTGGTCCTCTTTGCATGGGACTGGTATAGATTAGTGCGAACCATCTTCTACTAGACAAATCATGCCTGGGAGAAAAACAATCCCAAGGCCTTGCTGCCAAGCCTCGTAGGCATTGCTGGGTGGGTGGAGGTGACATCTTCCTCCTGGTTCTTTAGAAGGCTCACACAGAAAAAAATCATTAATGTGGTTATCTAGGGTAGACCAGAATTATCAAACACTTAGCAGAGGAGAGAGATCGTGGTGGGAGTCTGTTCTGTCACTCAGCACTCTTCCTAGTGCTGAGCCAGAACCACAGAAGCCGCCAAGGCCCAGAACCGCCTGTGATTGAGCAGGGGATGATAAGTGAGCCACTGAGGTCAGCGCAGGCTCGGCTTGGCTTTGCCGAGGGGTTTAAGCTGGATGCACTCCATAAGCGCAGCAGAATCAATCCCCTCTGCCTCCTCAGAAGCTCCCAATACTGCGCAGACTTTGCATAGTTCTTCACAGAAACCCCCAGCATTTAGGGAAAGACAATGCACATTATATATCCCGATGCCAACGAGTTAGAATCATCACAGCTAACACCTGCCTCCTGCTTTTTATGGGCTAGTCTCTGGGACATCTCATTTAATCCTCACAACAGCCCTATGAGAGAGACATTGTGACCATTTCATAGATGAGAAAGCTGAGGTCCTGAAAATTTGACTTCCTTTCCCCAAATGTTGAGCTAGTGAGCATGATTCAGACCTACAGAGAGGCTTAGCCCAGCCCCATCCCTGTGTGTGTGTGGTGTGTTAGAGTAGGAGTGTGCACATGTGTATGCATGCGGGGACATGGTATTGACATTGGCTGTCTTTGTTATACACCACCTTAGGGTTTGACAGTGTCTCTCCCTGAACCAGAGCTCACCAGTTGGCAAGACTGTCTGGACAGTGAGCCCTGGGGGTTCATCTTTCTCCACCCACCCCTGCCTTAGCATTGAGATGTGCGTGAACATGCCTAGCTTTTATGTGGGGGCTGGGGATCTGAAGTCAGTGCATGTGCGCACAGTAGGTGCCTTATTGACTGCAATGTCTCTATAGCACACTGTCTCCATAGCACACTTCCTCTCTACCTCCATCTGCCTACTGAGCATTAAATATGAACAGTTATTAAATATCTACCTATGATCTCAACTGAAAATGACTTAGAGCCAGTATTGGAAATAAGGCTGCTGCCCTTGGGATGTTGGTCCCTCTTCACCCTTATTTTTCTTCATGTAAGTCAATGAGGGTAAGTCCAGGGTGACTGGATTGTTCCGATGCCCCCAGCAAAGGAGGGGAGAGGCTTCAGTTTTCTTCTTTGTGCACTCGTGTTCATCCTGGAGGTGACAAATACTATTCCATACCAAGCTCCACCATTGAAAATCTTAAAGGTACATCACTCCTGGAACAGGAGAGCCATGGTGCAGGCAGCCTTAATATCAAGGCATCATGAAAGGTCTCCATGGGCAAACTGTACACGTACTTCAGGGTACTCGTCACTGAGAACTCAACCTGGAGAACAAGTAGGACCCTTCCAGACTGCCTGCCAATTATTCTGCAGAGAAAGAGGAGGAAATGGACAAATGGAAACACATGAGACTGTCACTCGGGTGATATGATTATGGAAATTTTACATTCTATATGTCAAATGGTAACTTAATTCAAAAATAGAAAATTGCCATACACTGACATCTGTCCCCCAGTCACCTGAAACATGCTGGGAAGACCAGCACTCCTACAAATAATAGTGAAATGAAATAAAATATGAGACTTGCAGAATGGCTTGGCATGGAAAGGGAAGGGTCCCAAGCATGTCCCTAGACTTTCAGCTCAGTTTCTGATATACCATCAAATGCTTGATCAAGTTTAGAGCAGACTAGGGGCTCAACTAAATTAAAAATTCCCTAAGGCATTACTCCAAGTAAGAGTTCCGCTTCCTGTTATCTTGTTACACATCTATGAACTGCAGGAAGAGAGTGCTTTGTTTTGTTATTTTTATTCTCTGTGTGTGTGTGTGTGTGTGTGTGTGTGTGTGTGTGTGTGGTGTGCAGGTTTGAATGCAAGTGCTCATGCATGTGGTGACCAGAGGTGATTATCTCTCACTAATCCTGAAGCTCACCAATTCAGCTATACTGGCTGGCCAGCAAGCCCCGGCCGGATCCTGTCTCCACTTCCTCGATGCTGAGGTCTCAGGCATGTACTACCTTGCCCAGCTTTTCACATGGGTGAAATGAAGATGGAACCTAGGTTCTCTTGCTTGTCCTTCAAGCACTTGACTGAACGAGCCATCCCCTCCCCCAAGCCCAAGTGCCCTTTTTGCTGGGCACAGTCCCCTGTAAGTTGTACCCACCAGGCCATCTGCACTGGCTGGGTGGTCCTGTTGGCCCATAACGTTGAAACAGATGGGAGAGTGGTTAAAGCATAGTCCCCAGGAGTGTCCTGTCTGGTACCCAACTATAGCTCCCTTTTCCTCACAGCTGCCACCAGCCAGAACTGTGTAAAATGGGGAAGGGTGTGCTAGGAGACCATATAGTCCTTACTCAACTCGGTGTGCTGAAGGAAATGAGGAAGAGCCACTAAAATAAAAAGGCAACTGTGCATCTCCTAAAACAGCCTTTATGTTTTAATTTCTTGATTTAAAAAAGAGAGAGCATTAAGTTCATTTGCCAAGATGTAAATGCCAACCCAAATACTCAACGGAAATTTTGATTTTCCTTGATTAGAGTTCAGAGTTCAAGATTATTTTGAAGTGGAAGAGAAAGAAAAACAGTTGTGAAATCAGCTAATGATATGTCAAGTGTAATCACCCGCCTCCTTCCAGCTAAACTTCTACTTTTTTAAAACAGATTGCTGAGTTATAACTTTAAAGTCTGAATGCAATCCGGTAGGATTGTAGAGATGGACTCTACAAATGATACCAGGAGAAAATCAGTTATAGCTCAGCAATACCTCCAGCTTAATCTAAATGTTACAAAGGAATTTAAATCTCTTGAACTTTCAACACTGCCAACCACATTAGAATCTAAAGAGCAAATTGTGCTCACTTTCATCGGCTGCTATGAAATGACATCTTCCTGCTCTGTATGAGCAGCCTCTGCATGCCTCCAGGATCTATGGAGGCTTGGCGTTGTTCATGCGAACTTCACTTGTAAAAGAAGACAGCCGTGAAGGTTCGAGAGAGGGCGCAGTCGCTAAAGTGCTTGCTGCACAAATAAGGACCTGAGTTCAGATCCCCGGCAACCATATAAAGGCTGGACACCGTGGTTCTGGGCTACACGGTGAAAGCCTGTCTTAAAAATTAATTTAAAAGAAATTAAATTGAAAAGGAATATAGGGATTCACTTACTTACTTAGAAAAGTAGGAAATGCATGCCTCTTGCTCCTTTGCTCTCCATGCCTAAGACCATGGCATGGATTTTACAGAAGGAACTTGGTATCTTGTCTTCCAGCCATAGTCCAACACACTTTCCCCTCCTCGCTCAATAAAATAGGAAATGGCTTCAAAAATAATTAATTTGTTTGTTTATTTAAAGTAAATATATGCATAAATATGGAACATGCAAAGTTTTTTTCCACTTTTCTTCAAGCAATACAGTATACAAAGTACTTAGATGTTGTTGGTAGCCCAGAGCGATTTAAACCCCAGGCTCTGAAACTGTGAATAGTGAGCCTATGGTCCCAAGTATCAGAGATCTCCAGGGTAGCAACATGCACCACTCAGCCACATCCTGTTGTTGGTTTCTGTTTTTGTTTTTTAACTCTTTGGGAGCCCATCACCCAGCTTCCAAATAAATACACAGAGACTTCTTACTTATGAATGGCCAGCCTTAGCTTGACTTGTTTGTAGCCAGCTTTTCTAAATTAAATTAACCTGTTTTCCTTTACTCTGGACTTTCTACCTTTCTTTATTCTATATGTCCTTCTCTTCTTCTTACTCCATGGCTAGCCAAGTGGCTGGGTGGCTGGCCCCCAGGTGTCTCCCTTTCTCCTTCTTTCTCATTTGTCCCTCTTCTCTTGAACCTAGATTTCTCCTCCAGTTTATTCTCTCTGCCTGGCAGCCCTGCCTATCCTCTCTCCTGCCTAGCTATTGGCCATTCATCTCTTTATGAGACCAGTCTGGTGTTTTAGACAGGCAAAGTCACACAGCTTCACAGAATTTTAGAAATGCAACATAAAAACTGCAATACATCTTTGCACCATTAAACTAACATTCGCCAACAATATCCTTTACTCCTTTAAAAGGTTTTGGTGGTGGTGTTATTTGATGCCTAGCCTCAGGTAATCCGAACTGGGCTCCAAACTCTATATATAGCTAAGGAGTGTAATCTTGAACACTTGACCCTCCTGCCTCTACCTTACACATGCTTAAACTATATTCATGTGTCAATATACCCAACTAATCCAAAATGTTTGTGCCAGCACTCACCTGCATTACATTGCTGTGAACACCACATGTAGAGGCTGTATTGCACACTGTCATCACATCACACAACACCTGTCACATTGTGAATTGCTGTCACACCACAGGACACCGACAAACCCTCCCTGAAACTCTTTGGCTCAGATTTGAGACCATTGTTTATTATATGTTGTAGCATTTTACACTGCAAAGGTTTTGCTCTTCCAGAAACATAATGGTTTAATATGCACCTAACCTATCACTCTTTGGCATGTGGCTATCAAAGTAGCACATCTTTCAGCTGGGCTGTGTTAGTATATTTGATTTTTTAAATTGCTATTTTAATGGCCAACTTGAGTTTTATAGAAGAGGATTATTAAAGAAACTAAACTTGAAGTTAGTAAAGAATCTTCAACCATTCCCAAGATACCCTTAAATACAGTTCTGCCATTTTTGTACCACATATTTTTATGAAGTGGCATTATCAACATAGATGATTATAAAATCCCAATATTGATCAGCTCTGAGAATTATAGATGTTCTGCATCATGCAGTATCAAACACCCCATCAAGATGTCAGTCTTTATGTAAAAATAAACATGCACCCCTATCTCATTAATATTCACATTTGCTTTATGGCTCATAAGTGACAAAATTAAAATATATATCCAAAAATTGTTTTAAAATAAGTTTCTTGTCAGTAAATGTTTTATTTAGATACCTGTTTTGTATGCCTACAGACCTAGGGTTATGCAAAAGTTTATCGAGTTGAAGTGAAGAAAGAAGCCGTAATTAAAACTGTATGTGAAGGGTTGAGAGAAGACTCAGGGTAAAGGTTACTGCCATGAAGTTAGATGACCTGGGTTCAATCTCCTCTGGCCTCACATGGTAGAAGAAGGGAACCACCTTCCAAAATTTGTGTCCTTAACTCCACACATAGGCCTCGATGCATGCAAACCTACATACACAAAAGAAATACAGAAAGAATACAAAATGCATTTTAAAATGTGATGGGAACTTTAAACTCTGTATAATTGTGTGTTCGTGTTGTGTACAAACACTGCACCAACCACAAGGAGCTTCAGCATCCACAGGTTCTGGTGGGGGATATGATTCCTGCCATGGAAGCTGAGGAAAACCTGTAACTGTGGTGAACAGTCCCAGTGAAGACGTTTCTCTGGAGCTTGAGGAATCTGTGTTCAGGACCTGCCAAAGCCAGCCCAGGGGCATCTCCTGGTTCCCAGCTTCCCTCGCTCCTCTGAATTGATTCTTCATGTCACTTCTAGTTGACATGTAACATGTGAAAGCAGACGTGGGACATATTTGGAGTGAACATATCTCCCTTCACTGTAGTTTTCAAATCTTTGAAGTCAAAAATTTCTTCTTAGAACCACACATAATGAGCATACATGTGGAAGCAGTAACTAAAAGTAGATTTCCTTGAGTGTCACATTTAAAGTTTTTGTTACATTTGCATAATTATTTGTGTGTGTATGTACATACACACATATGCATGCTTGTGGATGTCAGAGGACAACTCATGGGAACCAGCTTCCTCCCTCTGCCATGTGGGTTCCAGGGATTGAATTTAGAGTCTCTGGTTTGGCAGCAACACCTTTGCCCACTGAACCATCTCACCAGCCCGAGCAGCACAAATTTAACCATGCATCCTATTCATTCAGTCAGGTAAATGTGCTTGTTGGTCATGTAAGAGCATATGCAATAAAGGGAATCTTCATTTAAAACCAACAAAAATCCAACCTTTGGCTATGACACAGCCAGTGCTTAGCATAGCATAGCATCCTTCACTGAAAGTAGGGTTTAATGGAGGGAGAGGAACTGAAACCAAAGGGCATTAGCATTCTGCCTCTTACCTCGAACAGACGTTGCTGGTTTATGATTTATTAAATGTTTAGATTGATTAACTCTTTACATAATCATAACCACCAACAGAATGTGGGAAGTAGCCCGACTAGTGAGGTAGGATTTTTGCACATGTAAATGAACTTTTGATTGATGGTAAATTTTGGCATTGGAGGGAATTCTACACAAGCTGACTGTGTTCTCTTCTGGCTGAGTGGTCAAAGTTCAAGTCATCACTGAGCTCTTGCTTTCCAGAAAGAATGGTGGGATCCAGTGGAAGACACTGAGTGCAGAGCCAAAAACAAACTCAGTCAAGACATTTTAAAAAAAATGGAAAAATTTTTATTATCTTCAGCAGGTGAAGAGGGCTTTTCTCCTGGGAACCTACCCATGTTCTGACAGGCACATTAGGCATGTGTGCATTCCTGAGGATGCTCAGTCCAAGGTCATAGTTCAAGAAGAAAAGGTAGAGACATTTGATGGCATGCTTAGCTCAAGGTCATGGGGCGCATATTTGGAATAGTAAAATGGTGGACATGAACATCTCTGGGCATGCTGTTTTCTCCAAAAAGCTTTACCTGAACAAAAGGAAAGGCCCTGAAAATGTGCCTAGATATAGGAATTAGCCAGTAATGCTGTCTGCCTCACTTCACGGTTAAAGGAAGGATCTGTGCAGTCTTGCCAGACGTGCCCTCGGGCAGACATGCAGGCTGTGCTAACGCAGAGACGGCCCTGGCTGCACAAACTGTTAAAACCATCTTTCAAAATGTCTGCCAAGCTCCTGCACTATGCCAGGCTCCTCCTCTAACCTGGAGCAGAGGATAAAACATGCCCATGTCCAGTCTCCCGTAAACTTTGTTTTGAAGGGACGCAGGTACGCAGAGACAAAAACAGATAGAAATCCATACCGTGGGAGCTGATGGGCAATGCAGCAAAGAAAAGAAAACAATCGTGGAGGCTGGACAGACTTGGCGAGAGAGAGGACACTGTTTACAATGGGTATCCAGAAAGGACTTTTTGGGGAAGTATCTCAATACACCAAGAGATGCTATCGGGGAAGAATTCCAGGGAGAAGTAGTCTGTGCAGTGGCCTGGAGGTGGGCCCATGGCTTGTCTAGTGACTTCAATAATGGGAAAGAAAGAGGGAAAATGTGGGAGGGGATGAGTTGGAGTAGGAGGAACTTACAGGATAGTGGTGTTTTCAGGCTGCTGTGTGTACTTTCAATCTTACTTTCATTTCTCATTTTTCTGTAGGTGCCTCCCTGCCACTGTGTGTGTATGAGTGTGTGTGTCTGTGTGTGTGTTACATGCACATGTGTGCACTTACATATGGAGGCCACAGGATAACTTCTAGCATCACTCTTTGAACCATCCTAGAAGACTAGCTGTTAACTTCTCTGCTCTCCAAATGATGACTTATCCAACCCTCTGCATAGCTCCTGCCCCAGGACTGGCACTGGAGAGCTTGCATGGTGCTTCTAGGTAGGAATCCATGGGTCCCCTAACAAGTTGTTAGGGCCAATTCAGACAGATAAGATAAAATGCCTTCAAAATAAATAATAACTAATATCCAAGATAGAACAAGAGCACCTTTATTTTAGAATCTAAGTAAAAAAAAAACCAAAAAACTAATGTTTATCAAACTTGAGCTCAAGTGTGTGCCAACCCGCACACATATAAACTGAGATTAATTCTAAAGTTCACACAGCAGTGTGTGGTATGGCTATTTTTTGTTTGAGACGTGCTGTGAGGTGTGAGCATGTGTGTGTGGTGTATGTATATATATGTTGGTGTATGTGACCGTCTTTCTCTTCACTCTCCATGTTCTTTTGAGATAGGACTGCTCACTGAACCTGGAGTTCTAGTTCAGCTCGACTGCCCAGCCAGGAAGCTCTAGGGAGTCCTCCTCCTTCTGTCCCTAGAAACTGGGATCCTGGATATGTTCTGCTGAGTCAGCTTTTACATGAGTCCTGATCATTGAAACTCAGGTCTTCCTGTTTGCTTTGCTAACTGAGCCATCACCCCAGCCCCTGTATTGTTTTGGTTTACTGCTTGTTTGAGACAGGATCATGTATAGCTAAAGACAGCTTTAAATTCCTGATCCTTCTGCCTCCACCTTTCAAGTCCTGAGATTATAGCCATGTACCACCAAGCCTGGATGACATAGCTATTAATGTTAATATTATGGTCTGCCTAGCTTTGGGCAATTTGCTGGTTAGAACAAAAAGCATATGATAAACTTGAGGTTATACTGACATAGACATTGAACTCATCCCTGGTTTGGAGATGTGCGTGTGTGTGTGTGTGTGTGCACGCGCTTGTGAGTACATAAGTGTGTGCATGTGTGTGTGCGTGTGTGAACAGAAATGTCACCTTCCATTCATGAGAAGGAAGACTGGCCAGTAGAGCTCAAATATTAAGTGTGACACCAGGAGTTTGGATAAGCAAGTGTCACACTCAGGAGCCCCTGAATGGAGACGGAGCTCTGTATGTTCTTTAGCGGTGTGTCTTAGCCTTGGGTTTTGTTGACATCTGAAAAACGGAGCCATTTATCTACACATTACCTGGCTGTTCTCTTAAGACTTAACTAAATATCTTCAAGGAAGCATATGTGTATGGCCTTTAAAATTCAC
The DNA here is from genome assembly GCA_001685095.1 of Ellobius talpinus. Classification (NCBI taxonomy): domain Eukaryota; kingdom Metazoa; phylum Chordata; class Mammalia; order Rodentia; family Cricetidae; genus Ellobius; species Ellobius talpinus. The sequence continues at coordinate 11,381 of LOJH01004821.1, forward strand.
ATATGCGGAGAAGCAGAGGAAATAAACTGATCCCTGGAAAGTCTCAGTTGATGTGACCCCTCCATGCCATGCTCCCCCTACCATGCTGTTTGTGTCCAGAAGTTGTGGTCCTTACCATTTCTTTCAGAGAATGTGCATGCTGACCCAGGGTTATCTGTATGGATCAAGTGCATTTTTACATCCCATTTTTCTCACTTTTTATGATCCCAGTTTCACTAAAGAGTGAACTACTCATGGTGGATTATAATGTTGACAAATCAATCCTGCTGTTTGAATACAGTCTACTTATTACTGATGATTACTGTAGGCTGAAGAAGTCATAAATAGGCCAGGCATGGCATAAAGAGATGAGGTTTCTCTCATATGCCTCATCATAATGATTCCGTTCTATTAGCTGTGTTCTAGAGAAAGGAGAAAAATTACAGAGTGCTGAAATTGTTGCTTCCTAAATAATTTTTAACTGGTGCCATACAGTGTTGATTTTATGTCCTACTTGGGCTTTTACTAGTTGGAAACAGTATGATCTAGTTATTAAAGTGGTAAATCTGACACTTTACCCTCGGCTTCTGGTGCTGACTTGAGGCCGATGAGGCATTTTGCTCAAGCAGAGTTCTCTTGGCTGATGGATGAAGACCACTTTCTCTAGTTCCATAAAAGAAGCAACCATCTGCCTATGGCCGGTGCTCAATTTTGGGCAACCTTGAACAGTAATTGGCTTTCTTCTAGAAAATGAAGGGATTGCACTAGCGATGTGTCCTGGTTCTATAAAACGTTGTGATCCTTGTCGAGGTCCATGCAGCCTTTGGGCTGACAGAACGCAACTGCTCTGTTGCCATCAGACCTTCCTTCTTTCTGTCCACTCCATCCTCACTGCAGTGGGCAGCTAAGGTGTCCCAACCTTGTTAGCTTGAGCTGCTAAAATAAAGGCCTGAGCGATCTGAACAGCACTTGAGGGTCCAAAAATCAAGATCCAGCAGATCTGATTCCTAGTTTACAGATGACTGGTTTTGCCCAGTCCTCACTTAGTGCAGCAATTGAGCTCTGTTCTCTCCTTATTTTAATCCTCCTTACACTCTCTCTGTATGTGGTGTATGTTTGTCTGTCTGTGCGTATCCATGCATAGTCATGTGTGTGCATATACATGTATATGTGGGCCTACCTGTATGTATGGGTAGCTGTATGTTTTCATGTGTGCACACTCAGTGTGTAGTTATGTGGAGACCAGAAGACAATCTTGGGTCATTCATCAAGTCAACAAATCTTGGGTCAACAAATCATGTACCTTGTTTGTTGAGCCCAGGTCTCTCACTGGCCTGGGCCTCCCTAAGGATAGGAATACAAGCACATGCCACCAAGTCAACAGGTTCTTTTCACATTGGTTCTGGGCGTGGGACTCAGGTCTTATGCTTCCAAAACAAGTACTCTACCAACTGAGCCCAAGCACCAGGAAAAAGGCACAAATCATATCCTAGGGGTGTCACCCTTTATGAACCAAATCTAAATGTAACCACCTCCCAAGTACCTACTCCTCATTGCCACCACACAGAGGGTGATATTTCAGCATATGAATTTGGGATGACATCAACATCCAGGACATAGCAACAGACCAGGGACAGAGAGACAGAGCTAACCATCTATGGAGTGTGCTTTAGAGTGCTTATTCTTTCCGTTGTGTTGCTTATGGCCTCCTTAGGTGTTAAAAATGTAGCGACTTTTATATAATGACTGCTATGTACTAAATATGCCCCCTCCAAAGGCAAGTCAAGGCTCTACTCCCTCATCAATAGGCTCAGAACCCTTACAAAAGGCCCCTTCCCTTCAAAGGTCCCTTTTCTCTACTTCCATGTTATTCTCTTCCTGCACAGCAGGAAGGCAGTGGCCTACAAGTGGACAGGCCTTATTAGAACCTGGGCGAGCTGGCACCCTAAGCTCAAATTTTCACCCTCTATAACCATAATAAGAATAGGTAGTTATTTAAAAATTTTTATTGTATCTTAATTTTCCACTTGTGGGGTATGTGTGCCATGGTGCACATTCAGAAGTCAGAGGACAAGTTGTAGGAGTTGGCTCCCTTTTCCCCCTGTGTGGGTCCTGGGGACTGAATACATGTCACTGGGCTCGGTAGGAAGCACCTGTATTTGCTTAGTCACCTTGCCAGCCCTAAGTGGCTTTTACAAAGCACCCAGCCAATGGCATCTTATTATTGTAGCCCAAGGAGCTAAGCTCTGTAAAATGCAACATGTCACCAGACATGCTCTTAAGCAATTGTTAGATGCCAGGTGCTCCTCTAATACTGGCACAGCTATGCAGAAGTGGTCATTTTTAGGCCTGCAGGAGGGTTTAGAAGACAGAAATTAAAGTCACACTCTGAACAGAGAAAGTGACTCCTGGACCCAAACAAACATAATATGTGTGAGAGAGATGAACGTGTTTCTATTATACAAGCTAGATTGAACCTACTGGGGCGTAGATTCAGTATAATTGTTTTAATGGTTAAGATTTTGAAAGAGATGTTTTTCCTAATTGCTACATTATATTGAAACAGTATGTAGAATGCATAATATGCGTCATTTTAGGTATTTTCTAAGCTCTAAGTCTAGTGATATGCTCTCCGACATAGCTGTGCTGTAGCTGCCCTTCTGAAGGCTCTGAGACGTTCCTCTGTGTTTTCCTTTCCTGGACCCTTCCTTTCAAACTGTTCATGCTGTTACTACCCAGAGATAAAGTGGGGCACATAACTGGAAAATTCAGGAGTCTAGTTACTCATTAACTCATTAGCGGGATGATGGATGAGCAGCTCTCTACGCGGAACAATGCCCAACTGGAGTGTAAACAAAGTCACAGATAGCTGGCTCGTGGACAGTCCATCACGCTGTGACAGGGCTGTTCTTTCCATCTTGTCTGCTGAGGGAACTCGCCCATCCCTTGAATACCATACTGGATGCCATCTTTGAAACTCAGTCTATGGAAATCATAACTGGTTGAGAAACACATGGGGGGAGGGTGGTGGTGACATAGTGGCTTGCCCTCAGTAGATGTCAGTTTGGAAGTCAAGAACCACTCTAAAGCAGTGGTTCTCAACCTTCCTGATGCTTTGACCCTTTACTACAGCTCCTCGTGTTGTGGTGGCTCCCAGCCATAAAATTATTACTATTTAATAACTAAGTTTTTCTACTGTTATGAATTGTAATGTAAATATCTTATATGAAGCCTCATGGGGGTCCTGACCCACAGGTTGAGAACCACTGCTCTAAAGCCTAAAAAAGCCTCTAAAAGCAAAGACATCTAGAATGGACTATACACTGTCATAGAAAATGATCTAGGGATAAAAGAAGAATTAGGAAATATTTAAATATTTGAAATCCTATCCAGTCTATGGTCCCTCTGCTTCCTAGCTGTTCCCCAATTTCTGCTCGTTATTCCTTTCCTGCTGTGGAGGGTTTTATCCCCTAAAACTCTGAGCCCACAAAACCCCTTCTCCCCTAAGTTGTTCTTTACAGATATTTGGTCACAACAATAAGAAAAGTAACTGCTACAGCTCCCTAAGCTAGCCTTGAATTCTGTTTTCCAGTCTCAGCCCCCCAAGTTCTGAGACTGCGCACCATGCCTGGATCATTTTCTACTATTTGACTGATATTCATGACATATTGACAGTCCATGGCTTTGTCCATACATAATAAATATTCATACATAAATGGGAGAAAAAAACTGCTCTCAAATCTTGTTTCCAAAGCTCAGGCTTCAGAAATTCTCTGATCCTGTGTTAGTGTTGGAGGCCAGGGTGGCCTGTATAGACAGACCATAGATGCCATGCGCCATTCTTTCCTGCACCAAGGATTGACTGACCTCAGTCTGTGCCTGGTACTAGTATTGTTCACAGATCTGGGGATGAGCAGGGGACAAAACAGATGAAAGCCATCCCTCTGTGGACATCAGTGTCTGTTACAGAGAAAGTACAATATGTAGATAAGTAAAACTGAGTGTTGGGGGGACAAAAATGAAGCCAAAAATACAGCTAGGGTTAGAGAGCTTTGTAACTCACAACGTATCTGCTCTCTCTGTCCTGTTTAGCTGTAGCATCAGTGGCAAAAATGAATTGGATTCAACAGCCCAGCTAAGGCCACCTACCCAACAACCACCGCTGCCTGGTTATGGCCCAGATTTTCCATTTTTTCTGTCAAGCCGTGTGGAGAGACTTTGTCTGTATCAACCCTGCCAGCAGCAGAGTAACTCTGTCACAGAGTTTGATGTTTATGGGCAGTGGTTGGTGACTCTGGTTCTTCCCAAGGGTTGCATAAATGTATCGTTAGTAAACAGAATCTGTAGCTAGCATTACAGTAAAAGAAAGAACTGTGTGCTGCTGGTGAGTCTCCACCATGCCAGTGTCTTCACCCTGTATCATCTCTTAATAACAAGCAAACGCATGCAAAGAAACAATCAACAACCATCTACTGAGAATCTGGCATTATTTCTGAAGTCAGACACACTACCATTGTGCTCTGAGGTCACCTGGCATTATTTTTGTATGGTGCTAGGCAACAAAAACAAGGGTAGATCAACAATGGGCAACATTGAGCAAGGGACCAAGCCTCAGGTTCCTGTTCTCTAAAATGGGCATAAAACCTACTCTGAAATGTCATTATTGGGATTGTATAAAATTTAGAATAAGTGTTTATATGTTTGGAATGGGCAATAACTGTCATGTTCCTTAGGCAATGAATAGCAGTTAATTTACCCAATAGATTCCCTCCAGAGCAATAAAGGCAATGATCCCCAAAATGTAGACAGGAAATAGGCAGGACTGGGACCCACCAGCAAAGGAAGAGTAAAACCTAGGATCCCAGGAGCCTCTAGCAGAAAGGCCTGACCAACACAGATTAGGGAGACAGAAAGTATGCCCAATGTACATGGTCTAAACTGGGTACCAGACAGACTGGGGTAAGTGACCCTGATGACAGAGCTGAAGGACTTGAGACACATCCAGTGGGGAGGAGACATAGAAGATCTTCAAACACCCTTCATACCAAACCCACGGGTGACCGCACTGAGTCATGAAATCATACAACACACAGGCTGACTTCCATTTTAGAGAGAATTTCTCATCTCCAGTTGACCTGAAGTCCACGCCTCAGAAGTGGTGAGATTCGGACAATGTTGGGTTTGTTCTCGGAGTACAAATTACTAGTGTTGGGAAACCACAGCGCCCAACTGGAGCTTTTTGTTTGCAGCATCTGCTCTCTGACCTGAGGACCAGAAGGGACCTCTGAGGCCAGGGGACCAGGGGCCTGCAGGAAATCAGGGTTCCCACTGCAGCAGGGTCACAGGTGACAAGGGGTTTGGATGGGAACTTTCCAGAAATGAAGGTAGCTTCCCATGGGAAGATATTCACCTGTGGCACCTCAGAACTGTATAACCCCCCCCCGTAAATTCCACGCCCAGGTACCTGTTCACCTACCTGTGCTGGTCCTCCAGTCTCCAGCCAATAGTGCAGAACAACTCTGTAGGTAGCTTGTGCTGGTTTTCTCCCTGTTGGGTCTAGGCTTTGGGAGACTAAACACTCCAGTCCCACGAACCATCAGAGTTGGACCTGAGTATACTCTAACCCTAACTGCTGCCACCTTGATATAACTGGATTTACAAACCCTCTCCCCTCTACACACACCCCAAATGTAATCCAGGAAGCTCAACTCAGTGTAGTGCCTTGGATTCATTATGAATATCAACATATTATTAACAGATGAAATTATCTCATTAACACAATGTGGCTTATTCCATATTCTAACAGTGCATTTGGGTGTTGATCATATCACATTTTAGGCTCCTAGATTTTGAACGATAAAATTCAAGTTCTTTAAAAAGTAATAACTGCTTTTTCATCCTACATATGTGCAGTTGATTTCATCAAACTTTCATATCATGTTGTCAAAAATAATCCTTTTCTCTCTCTTAGTTGCTCAGCTCCATTTCTAGGACTCTTCTTTTTTGCCACAGGAACAATTTGATTTATAAATTTGGCCAATGGCTTAAAGCAAATATTTGTCAGTACGTAAATAGGAACAGTCCTGTGGCACATAGTCAGACACTGGTGGAAAGCTCTTTAAATGAGAGCTGGTGCTAGGGTTAATATTATCAAGCTCCACAGATTGGCCTTGATAATCAATAGTATTAAATCACTATGCTGTTGCTATTGGGAACATTATTCACCAGTTATATTACACTATTTTGTTGATTTACTCTTTTGGCCATTTTTGAGACAGTATCTCACTATATAGCTCAGGCTAGCCTAAACTCATTATATAGCCCAGGTTAACCTCAAAGTTACAATCCTCCTGAGTACTAGAATTATTGGAGTGTGCCACCATGCCCATCATAGTGAGCATTCTTTAGGTGTGGCTGTACTGCCAGATACAACTCCCTCTTTGGTAAGGACATAGTTTTGTTTGGTTCTCAAATACTTCATGAGAAACTTTATAAAACTCTCTTACTGAAACTAAAATATTTTTTCTACATAGCCCTACAAAGAGAAAAAGAGGTCAGTGTGTACCCCAGCTTCAGACAACAGAGTTTGGGCTATTTACCATCAAGAAAAAACAAAAACAAAAAAAGAAATGAGGGAATGCACTTGCGTCCATGCCTTTTTTAAAAATAAAAACAACTGCATTGATTTCCGTTAGCCCCTGCAGCTATCGGTTTCATGCCCAGAGAGTTGCACTCTGTCCTGCAGTAATTTGGAGACCCTTGAGCCAACATCATCAACAAAGATTCCCTGGGACGCCGTCACATGGCGACTCACCTCTATTTAAAATTTCTGCAGGTGAGAATATCAAAATGTGGGTTTGACTTTTAATGCGATGTAAAGTTGTGTAGCTGAATGGGTTTTTTTTAAGGCAACATTAAAAGGTTTCTGACGGTACAGTCACCAAAACTCAATTAAAAATGAAAAGCCTAATGAATGTGCTGTGTGCATGAGTCTGCCTAGACTCGGTCATGTAGTAGTACTCTGTGACCTCACTGAAGGCTTGGTTCTGCTTGTTGTTGTTGTTCTTGTTCTTGCTGCTTAGGGTTTGATTGGACAGATCTCATGTAGTGTAGGCTAGCCTGAAACTTGCTATTGTAGCCAAGATAACCTTAAACTCCTAACCCTCCTGCATCTACCTCTAAGCCCTGGGTTTACAGGCATGGGCCACCACACCCAGTGACGGCCTTGGTTCTGCATGCATTGCAAACACACTTACTGGTATGCTTGCTGCCTCTGCACAACACCAAAAACGCTGCCTGGGCCACCTCAGCTCATTCAAGACGGCTGCACCTTAGGAACCCCGATGTTTTCGCTGTGTACACAAAGGTGTCTGCTCTTATAGAAATAAAGTTGTTTGAGGCCAGGTGTGGTGGCACACGCCTTTAATCCAAGCATGGGATGGTGGGTAGAGGCAGGCAGATCTCTGTGAGTTCAAGACCAGCCTGGTCTCTATAGTAGGTTTTCAAAAAAAGGAAAGAAGGAAGGAAGAAAGGAAGGAAAGGAGAGAGGGAGGGAGGGAGGAAAGAAATAACAGAACAGAAAAGAAAGTAGTTTAATTATGGGAAAGGAAGATTTTTAATATTTTCTTACCATCATTCCCCTCATGAGAGAGAAAACATCTATAGTTTTGCTTTGTACTGGTTCACGGAGAAGGTTTGACAATACTTCTGAGACACTTTGTATTTTTATCTGTGTTTTTCCAGACTTTGTATGGGTTCTTGGGTTTTTGCACTTGTTCGACCTGAAGGAAATTAACAGTTTGTTTCTGCATTTACAAACTCCAGCTGGCCCTGGGTGAGGAAAAGGATTTGCTCAGAATGCTAATTTTCTTTAGGTCACATTTCAGAAGACGTTTTTATTTTCGTACATATTTCCTGAAAAAGACAAGTTTTCAAACTAGATTTTGTTTGTTTTTGTTTTGTTTTTCATGACAGGTTTCTCTGTAACTTTGGAGACTGTCCTGGAACTAGCTCTTGTAAAACAGGCTGGCCTCGAACTCACAGAGATCCACCTGCCTCTGCCTCCCAAGTGCTGGGATTAAAGGCATGAGTTACCACCATCAGGTTCAAACCAGATCTTTCTTTCTTTCTTTCTTTTCTTTTTTTTTTCATGAAACTCCAAGAGGTTTTTGAGTTTGGTTGGTGCTCTTGGTGAATGATGCAGCAGATGCTGGCATATGTAGAGGGTAAAATCGTTTGGCATGGCTATGTATCTGTTGCAGATGGGTACCCAACTCTATACCTGATTATTTATTGGCTTGAAATAATGTTAAACACTCAGTAAAACATTCACATATTTCATTGGAAAGGCTTTATCTTATTTTTTCATCAAGCCTTTTGAAAATCAAGATACATTCAGTAATTTATCATCATAAACAACACAAAATAAAGTAGAGAAGGAGAGAGCAGAGGAGAGAAACAAGGAAGGGAGGAAGAAAAGGAAGGAAAAGAAAGGAATTGCCATTTTATTTTCTGTCTGATGAAGAACCAAGTAAGTCTGAGTTAATTTGTAAACATTGCAAAGTATCTTAAATTAACCAGCCTTTATTGAGGTCATGGTTGTGAATGTCCATAACTTAGGCTGGGCCCAGCAGGATAGTTCTTCTGGTCTCATGCATCTGTGGTCGGCTGCCAGTTACACTGGCAACTTTGAACTTTTCTTTCCTCTCTGCTTTCCCCTCTGAGCCTTGAATGAACAACAGAGTTGGTGAGGCATCTTCCCGTGGCTGCTAGCCAGTGCTCCAAGTGCTCAGACAGAAGCATGGAAAGCCTTTATAGGCCTCAGTTCTGAACTGGCAATATTCTTCCTTCTTCCACACTTATTGAGCAAGACAAGTCAGAAAAACAAGATACATTCAAAAGTCAGGGGAGGGAGGTGATAGATTTTATTTATTGCTATCATTTCATAGCTAAATTATAAAGAACATTGAGACACAGAGGAACAGGGGACTGTGCCCACTTCTGCAATACACTGCAACTTCTCATGGCTGTTCCAGAATGAATTACAAACACATTTGAAAATGTGTCATTTTGTTACATCACTTGATCATAGGGCTTTTCTGAATCAACTTGGATAGCTTCAATTATCTTTTGGACTTAAACTGACTATGTCTATAACCAAGGACTTTACCAAATTTTCTCTTTAGGCATAAGTTTCACATTTCTGGCAATTATGAAATTGATTTTGCAGGATGAGTAACAGGGCTGGGGATTGAGCCTAGGACCTTCTGCATATTAATCAAGAGCACTATTGAGTTAGATCCCTGCTCTGAAGGTGATCTAAAAAAGCATTCTATGTAACTGATGTGTTTTTCACTTTGTCACTCCTAGCCAGGACATCCTGCTTTTTAGCTGCATAAACAAATGGTTAAATAAGGTATGCTCTTGTCCAGATTTCCGTGATATATTTTTGTTGCTTTTGCAATAGTGATGGATAAAGGAACTGTGTAACATTTCTTTGTTTTTTTCCCCCAGGAGCCCCTATAGCTTTGGTGTGTTGGGAAGTTCATAATAACAAACCCATCTCTTAAATAAGCGCCAAAAATACCCAGCAATGATTATTAGGAATTCAGTGGTCAGAGTTCACTAGTGGTTGCTTAATGTTTCATTTTGATCTCAGTTATTGTTTCTACACTTCAAATTAGTGCATTGTCAGTGGTGGGGGAAAAAGATGCCGTGGCTGTGGGAAATGGGGACTTTTAGCTGGTGCTGATGAGAATGGGAATGAGATCAATCATTGTGAACAGCAAGTGGGCAAGGCACATACAATACAGAAAGCAATTCTATTTCTAAGCAATTACCAATAAGAAACTTTCACACGATACCAAGGAGACTTACGAAGATGGCCATTGGGTTATTCTGTCCATTTATTTATTTATTCAGAACATAGTCAGTGAGCAGGTGCAGGTGCCTGATGTACCACTTGAGAAATTATGTAAACAACAGGAGCACAATAAACAGAAATCTTTCCTTTATGGGCTTTACATTCTAGAGGAAGGAAATAGAAAGTAAGCAAAAGGAGCAGGGCAACATCCTTGCACATAAAGTGTTGGTAAAATGAAGACAATAGAAGAAAAGAACAGCAAATGGTAGAAAGGAGGCTAAAACTTTACATAGGGCATCCCAGGCAGACTCACTGAAACGTGGTTGAAGTTTCAGACTTAGGGTGGAATAGATGGCCTCACAGATAAGAATGCACACTATTCTAGCAGAAGACTCAGGTTCTGTTCCCAGCACGCATGTTGGGTGCCTCACAACAACCTCCAGCTCCGTGGACACCTGCACTTGTGTGCACATACCCACATACAGATATGATAGGATATGAGGGTAGATCATTGAATCTACCTTGGAAAGAAAACGGGGGATATAGAAATAGGTTTAAAAGAATTTGAGCAACACCCACACATATTACACACAATTAAAAATAATGGTAGAGTTGCAGACTTAGCAAAGAAACGTATTAAACTCCAGTTTTTAACATGAAGTGAACCTGTGTGAGTATATCCCGTGTGATATGTGGGACACACTTATGCAACTCATTTACTTTCTGTTTTCCTGAAATCCAAGCCCAGAGGTACCGTCACTTTCAGTGTCAAATGAATGGAAACTCAGAGAAGTAGTGGAAAAGATTAAATCCATGCTGAGAAGGTTGCTGGGCAAATGACTAAGCAGTAGGCAAGTGTGACAGGCAGAGGAGACACTGAACACAAGGCAGTTTACAAGAACTTGACCGTCTATTTTTTAAAAAGCGACATAAAGAACCGTGCTCTGATCATTTGACGACATCTGTATATGCCAGTATTGATGACTCTCAAAAATACTTTGTTAAATTTAAAAATTACTGAGGGGGACAGTATATGCTGGCAGATGTTTTTGAAAGGTTTATAAGCACAAAACATTGCGTACTATTTATGGCTGTATATTTTTATGGCCAAAGGATAAAAATAAACTTGATATTCACCACATTAGAGGATAAACAGCTTCTGGGAAGGGAGATAGAAAGGATGAGAGGTGTGGAGTTATCTTCTTCGTCCTCCTCTTCCTCCTGCTCTTCCTCCTCTTCCTCTTCTTCATCTAAAGCCTGAAGCAAATACGGCCAAATGTTGAGCCATAATAGTGTTTGCATAGGCATTCAATGAATCTTCTGTACTTATCTGAACACTTGTAATATCTTATCATTTAAAAGATGTTTTTGATATAAAGAGTGCCATGGAAATTAAAGAAAAGACAAAGCATGGTGGTGTATACCTGGAATCCCGGCACTTGGGAGGCTGACTTGGGTAGGAAGACCCTGAGTTTGAATACAACTTGAGCTATAAAGTGAGATACCGTTCTTAAAGGAGGAAGGGAGGGAGGGAAGGAGAGAGAAAGTTTCAGAACTTTGGGTGCTTTTTGTATTATAAGGAACTTGGCCCAGCAGGAAGTAGCCTCTGAGTGTACTTGTACCATCTGTAAGAATCCCATGCAGTCTGAGCAGGTGACAGCTGTGGAGGAGCAGGGTGCGCGGCTTCAACAGGCAAGCTGTCTGTTCTCATTCTGAATGTCCCACGGGTTTACCAGGAGGCACAGCCAGTCTAGGCACTCCTCTCTGCCTGTTTCCTCATCTGGCAGGTGGGAAGACATGGCATGTGCCTACAACTGTCAGAATGCTTCTGGGCAAGGAAGAGGGAACAGCCCCCCACTCCTGAGAGTGTCCGTTGGGTTTCATTTTGTATGATCTGGAATCTACCAAAAATAAAGAATGGAAGTTAAAGAGTAAGGCCACTTTCTGTTCTTCTCTGTGGGCTTTTCCGATGGTAACTGGAGCTTAGCTCCAGCATCACTAACACACTGGGGCTCCTTGGGACTTTCAGTTCACTTGCTTGTTTGTTTAGTGACTTTGGACTGCAGGAATCTTAGCCAGTAGACAAAACCAGCAGGTGACATGTGAGGATGCATATGCTACTGCCCAACACACCTCCGCTGAGGAACAGTGACACTTTTGAGGTGGATGGCATTCAAAGCAAGTGTCCTTATGTGTGTGACCCCCACTTCTTGAGCATCCATAGAAAGACAGCCTTGTTCCCTAGCTGTTGGACACTCAGAGGTCACTTAAGGGGACCTGAGTTCTCTCCTAAGCTAGTCACAGACAGGCTCACGGAACATTCTAGACCAGGAGAGAGTACAGCATACTCTGAGGAAAGAAGGGAATGTAGGACATGATTATTCATGCCTCCTTTGATTTATTTACAGGCCTTAACTCACCTGGGGTCTCGTTAAAGCTCACAGCACTTGCATACAGGGATGGAGTAAAGCATTAACAGCTACTTGGTAGACGTCAGGGCACTGGGTAAAGACAAGAGCTGCCAGGTTCCTTGCCCCTAAGTTGACAGACACACATGTAAATAAGAATACTAATAGCAGGTCTTTTACGCAATACATGCTTTGTTCCAAGCTCTCTATATACTTTATGCGATATAATACCTACAGCCCACTCAGGAAGCTGAGGCTAAGAGCTCTAGCACTCTTAGCTTAATGATACATGACTATTGGGCATCAGTCTCTGGCTCAAACTCCAATTTCTGTTACCACAGTCTGCTATCTACAACCTTGGTCTAGAAGGTTCTCAACCTTCCTGATGTTGCAACCATTTAATATAGTTCCTCATGCTGTGGTGATCTCTAGCCATGAAATTATTTTTGTTGCAAGCTTGTAACTGCAATTTTCCTACTGTTACATAACATAAATATCTGTGTTTTTCTGATGGTCTTCAGCGACTCCTGAGAAAGGGTCATTTGACCCCAAAGGGACTGTGACCCACAGGTTGAGAACAGCTGGTCTAGAAAAACAGCTGATGACACCAGTTTCAGCCTGCTTTGTAGACTGGTGAGGGGAGCCTGGCAGGAAGAGGTCAGTGGACCTGTCCAAATCCTTCTAGAGAAGAGACACAAATCAGGATGACAGCCATTAAGATTGTGTCAAAAATCAAAACAAGCTTTAAGTAGCTGTATTTAAAACCTCTGACTGTATAGACAGAGCTCATTGAGGTATACAGACTTTGAATCTAGTTAATTTTGGTGTGTGATGTTTATTTTATTTGCAAGTTCCATTATAACAATGTTTATTTTTGAAAAAATTAGTATACACCCAAAATGATGCTATGCCACAATTAACTCACAAGGTGTGGGCTCAGCCCGTCCATGTGTTATTCTTCTTTTTATTACTATCACAAAATACCTGGCAGAAACAGCTTGAAGGAAACCGATCTCACAGGAAGCCTCTCACAGTCTGAGAGGCTTCAGCCACAAAAGCTGGCGTGGTCAGCCTTAAGCTGGTGGTAAGGCAGACATTGTGGAGAAAAAGGAACAGCAAAACGAAGCTGATCAGCTCCTGGCAGCCAGGAAAAAAGAGACACAGACAAGATAGATCCTTCTAGGACACTCCCTCTAGCCACCCACCTCTTCTAGCTGGGCCTTGCCTCCCAATTTCTGCCATTTCCCAATAATACCATCAGTTTATGAATCCATCAACGAATGAAGGGCCTGACCTCTGATCCAGTCTCCCCTCATTTTTTTACAACTAAATCCTAACACCTGAGACTTCAGGGGACAACCATAACACTGTCACTGACCTTGTCACTATCTGTCCATGTCACTGTGACAGAGTGACTCTAGGCTTAAAGAAAAAAAAAAGATTTCTTTTGGCTCATGCTTTTTGGAGGTCTCAGGCCATCATGGTCGGGAAGATATAGCCATAGAAACACTTCCACAGCTGGCGGAGGGAGCCTGCAACAATGGATTGTTCTCATTGGTGCAGTTCAGAAGCAGAGAAAGCGGGCAGAAACCAGGAGTTATGATCTTCAAATGTCCACCTCTAGTAACCTGGATCTGTTGGCCAGACTCCACCTTCTAAGGTCCCACAGCCTTCAAGATAGCACTGCAAGCTAGAGAGCAGGTGTTCAAATCAGGAGCCTCCAAGGGAAATTTCAAGTTCAAACCATAACACTCTAGGACACCTCCCGGAATCTGCAGAGCTTCCCTGGGGTGCGGGTGATTCTGAGTCCTAGGCTGGCTGTCATCCAGCCTTATGCTCAGGCTTCCAGGTTCCCATCCTTTCCCAAGGCTCCACTTCCACACACCAAGGAGGATCCCCACTGCATCCTCTTGGCTGGCCCATGTCTCTTATAGACACTACATACAATACAAAGAGCATGCTTGGAAAGGGGGTTCCTAGAGACACTCTTAGATCAAACCCACCTTCTTGTAGGTATAGAATTTTGGCCCATTGCTTAGTCTTTTGTTGTTGCTGTTGTTGTTTTGTTTTGTGTTTGTTTGTTTGACATGGTTTTTCTGTGTTGCTTTGGAGCCTGTCCTGGAACTAGCTCTTGTAGACCAGGTTGGCCTCGAATTCACAGAGATCCGCCTGCCACTGCCTCCTAAGTGCTGGGATTAAAGGCGTGCTCCACCACCACCTGGCCTATTGCTTAGTCTTTTAGATCTTTTCTTTCTGGTTCTATGCAATAGAAAGTGGTAACCCTGCATGGGGCTGCAGTTAAGATTATAAATATTGTGCAGAGTGTGCCTTGGGCCACTTGGCACATAATAGATATCATCACACCAGTATTGATTGTTGCTCTCAGTTCAAGCTTCACCATCTCCAAGTAACCTACCGTTCTTTCTTTCTTTCTTTCTTTCTTTCTTTCTT